>JAPFFP010000009.1:2704485-2745184 GCA_026153255.1 Solanum medicagineum | reverse complement strand
GATTCAAATCATCTGCAGAAAATGGTATATGATATTAATTGTTTTACACAAAATTTTGCACAAAATGTATAAATTTAACTATTTTCTTTAACTTAACTTGAAAGTTAAATTTCACCCACTAAAATATTGTACTCCTATGAAGTTTTATTACAAGGATTAATATTCAGTTCATTTTATTTTAGAAATTTCAAAATAAAAATAAAAACATTGTCTTTGCAAGAATAGTAGCTTTTGGAGACAATTTCCAAAACTTCTATTTGAACATGTTTTTTTGTTAACTAAGGGATCCTACTTGGTTTTATAAATTAGAAAGGAAGTCATTTTCTTAGTACTTAATGTAAATTATTGGAAGATGCAAATGTGCTATATATGTTGGGACCAAATTGTTTGAGGCTTAGCAATGAGGGATGTCAATTAGTAGCGAAATCAGAAATTTTGTTAGAAGTGTTTTATCTATATATAAAATATAATTTTTTTTTTATATATAAATCATAATTTTTTGATAAATGATGTTCAACGGATCGTTATCTTTGTTCTATATATGCTTTGTTTTCAAACTTGTCTATTTCACATGCCAACATTAGCCAGGCTGCCTTGGCCCCATGTTACATTTTGTGCTTTACCCAATAAATATATAAATAAATAAAAATATGAACTTTGTAGCTAATTTATTTAAGATTAATAGAATTTTGTGATAATTTCTGTTTATCTATTTTTAGTCATGTGGGAAGGAAAAAAAACATTTGTACTCACCTGATTTGAAACAAAAAAGCCTGATTAAAAGCAAAATTCGATGTAATTCGTCATAAAAAATCGTGATATCTTTCTACGAAATCGCAAATCTCTTTATCAACTCTTATTTGTAGTTCATACTAAATAGGATTAAAATAGATTTTATTTTTTAGTTATAGAATTTGTATGTTATTAAATTCCTTTTTTAAAATAGTATTGATGTACATTTAAGTGTCTATCGAGTTCATCAAAGACTATAGTGAGGTAGTAAGTATATATTTTTTAGTTAGAGCCTTGAGTTTGAAATCATCTTTAAATATTCTTGATTAATCAAATTTTCAAAATAATACTGAATTTAATATTGAATGAAAAATTAAAAATTAAATATCAAATCAAGTCATCAATTAAATTAGGGAAACAAAAAAAGTTCAGTTTGTTGGGAATATTATCCAAGAATTATAAACAAGCCTCCTTATGTTTTATATATTTCTTTTCCCTTTTCCTTCTTTCTCCATCAAGTATTTAAGTAGGGGCTAACATTTTATTTAAATACTTTCTCGGTTTATTTTTACTTGTTACTGTTTCGTTTTTTGAAGTCAATTTGATTAAATTTTAAAGCTAAATTGAAGTAGTTAAATTTAATATTTGAAATTTAAAATTTACATGATTGAAAACTAAACAAAAAATGCTATAAGTTGCAATCCTTCACATATTAATATGATGAAAAAATACATCTTAAAATGTTGATTAAAGTTCATATAATTTGACCTTGATAAGTAAAATCGTGAGATAATTTCCAAGATGTGATTTCCTTATTTAAAGTGAAACTGCAAAATGAGAAGTAATTCCTTTCTTTGTTTCTAATTTATAAACATAAAACGTAGAAAAAACAGATCCAAAACTACTTTAATTGCTCAAACATGTTTGTTGAAGTATTTGATTAAAATCATTTCACTTTTGGAGTAACTTAAACGTGATCATTTCCTATTTAATTAAATAGCAGTATCTCTCCCTCTCAATGCTTTTTCCGTTGCAATTTATATGATATTTTCACATATATTTTGAGTGAAATAGTGATGTAAGAAAAAAATATTTAGTGATTATTCTCAGTATTTTAATAAGAATTTATTTTTCATCATATGTTTTTATAATGAGCTAGTTTAGTTGGATAAAATAAAAAAAATTATACTCCCTCCATCCCAATTTATTTATCACGTATATGTAAAATAATTGTCAATTTGGATAATCAAAAGAGAATTAATTATTTTTTCCAACTTTGACCTTAGCATTAATCATTCTAGAATTAAGAGGCACATATGTAGATAAAAATTTAACTATTTATAAGGGGTATATTAGTCAAACAACACTGCTAATTAATTTTTTCTTAAGGATTGTGCCAAACCTTATCATGACAAATAAATTGGGACCGAGGAAGTATATTTTATAACATAATTTCTTATTGATTCGTGGTGGAAAAAAACTACGTTCATAGTATGACTAGATACAAAATTCAGGAAAGTAATTGAGACTTTTGGTATTTGTGGTTCAAAATAAACCTTAGATGTTTGTGCAACTATAGTCATTTCATTAACAATAAAAATTAAATTTTAAAATTAAGTTATTACTTAAATTTTTGGGGAATAGACTTAAACGTGACTCATAAATTAAAACAAAGATAGTATTCCTTCTGTCTCATATTAGTTGATCATTTTTCTTTCTACACACATAATTAAAAGGAAAAATTATAGAAATACACAACTTATGTTTACATAATTTCATATAATCTCAACTTCTTTAAAATATTACAAAAATTCCTTAAATGATACAAAACTGCAAAACCTACTGATACAAATTACAATCCCTACTTCTCCATGTATCATAGTTAAAATCCCTTAATATTTTTACCTTTCGATATTTATCACTGATTTCATTTTTTGTATCAACAAGAAGGGATTTTTAGTAATTTTAAAAAAAAGTTAGTATTAGTTAAAATTAATTTTAAAAAGTATGAAATTTGTGTAAGTTATACTAATTAAAATTATAAATAAGAAGATGATTTTACTAATTTACTCAAAAAAAACTTCTTTGGGAATTGTACAAACAAAAACACTTTAAAAAAGAATTAATCGCATGCAAGAGTAAAATAAAAAAAAAATTAATGAATGATTTTTTGATTTAGTAAGATAGACAATTAATATGAGATTACTATATTTTAAAAAATAATCAACTAATATAGGACGAAGGGAGTAGCATCACTTTTCTATCGAATTCACTATCAAAGAAGTTCTCACACTCCCATCTAGACGTACATGTTGGTTGATGTTCGAAAAAAATTATTGTATCTAGTATAGATGATAAATATATCATGATTTGGAAAAATCAAGTTAAATAAAACATGTAAAAAAATTTAGCAAAATTCAATGATTGTATTTTTGAATTTGAATTTGCAAGTGCAATTGCAATCTATAGCTTCACCTTAGCCATCCGTACATGTGACTAGCAAAAAAAAGTTGGTCATTGGTATATAATTTTTTAATTTAGGGTGTGTTTAGTGATAAGAAAAATATTATTTAAAAAATATTTGTATATAATTTGAAAAGATATTATGAAGGAAATCGAAGTGGGGATAAGGATGTCACTTCTGAAACTTATTTTTCTACTTTCACTAGAAATAATTTTTCTTAACTTCTAAAGAAATTTATTTTTTTCTAGAAAAAATGTTTTGACCAACTAAACTTAGAAAAATTGAAAAATATTTTTCTCACTAGATAACACAACATTAGAGCCAACTAATTCTGATTCTTGCATTTTACAGGATTCATTTCTAGAGCAGTATCACAACATAATTTATTTCATTTTCGCTGCTTGAACTTCAAATCTTTAATTAAAAATGTAGAAATTTCCGTCAGACCATCAGGTGAGTGTAAACATAAATTTGCATTCAAAATTGAACCATTGAAATTTTCATTGTGATTCAACTCTTTAATTTTCACTCTTTTTTTTAATCTCCTAACCTTTCTTCAACATATTATATTACAAGAGGAAGCAACCAAAAAGTGAATTAAAGTGGGGTCTAAACATTAAATAATTAAATTAGTTGAACATTTTCTTTCTTATTTTCCTCATAAGACTCTCTCTTGTCTTACATAAATACTATCACGCTTACGTAAACCACAATTCACATTTCCTTTTCCTAATTGATTCTTTTTTTATGCATAAGCAAAGGAGTTAGTATTAATAATTATTATTGTGATTATTCCAACTAATATTTCTTCTTTTTACTAACATAATAATCATTGCAACGTGTCAATAGCTCAAAGGGCCCATAAATAAAAAGTGAAACACATGAATGATTTATTATTATATTAATTAAATTAAAAAAAGAAGCTAAAGTGAATATTGCTTTTAAGTTCATTTTTTGACCAAAATACAATAGTGCTGTACATTTGGATTTTCAAAGGGAGACAAAATGACATTGTGACAATACAAAACTTTTTGTGAAAAATCAAGATTTGGCAAAATGTGAACAAATCTACAAAAAGCTCACTTTCTTTTATTCATTCCTCTTTTTCTTCTTATGGAAGTGATGTTAAATCAAGAAGGTGGGTTGTGAAAGCATTAAGTTTATTTCATTTAGACAAAACTATCATATATTTATGTCGATAAAAAATAACAAGTATTTCAATGAAACAAAAGGTTATCCCAAAATAATTCAGACACTATAACAATTAAAAATTATTTCATTTAAAGATTTATTTGTCTTTCAATTGTCTTATTTCACTTTTGCATGAATTTGTGTAGTTATTTCAATTGGCACTTTTCTTCAATTCAGGGTATTGAAAATGATGCTCGATTTTCCTAATTTTACAATGGAAAAGAGTTTGGGACAAAGTTTCAAGTTTATTAAAATATATTCAAGTGTTTCTTTTCTCCTAAAATATACTTAAAACATCTTTCTCTTTTCCTTTTTCTTTCCTTGATTATCATTTCTCACTTCAGTCATGAGCATTTCTCCTTCGGTCAATCAACATTTCCACCATCATTTCTCTCATGCTCTTCGATTATGTCACAATCCAAAACTGGATTAGGACTAACTAATTCTTCAATCCAGATGCAACACCCAAAATCAAGAGGGTACGCTAAAATAGGACAATCACAGTACATAGTCAAATCTCAAAATCTGATGTCACAAGTACAAAAAGTATCTAGTATAGTATGAATAGAAAATAGGAAAAAACAAACTATAAATCTAAATAGTAACAATAGTGATCCTGGAAGCTGGGCCTCGAAATTGAGATAAAAGCTCCGCTACAAATGATCAACCACCACATATGGGACCCTATCTAGGATCTGTAGGGGGATAACTAATAAGGGTGAATACAGAAAAATATACCCAGTAGGTTTAACAGACTAGGAATAAAGACTTGGATCACTATGAAATAAATTAGGAACTCTTACCCCTTCACTAGCTAGGAAAATCAGTCTAGCAAAGCGCCGCCAATATAATTTAATAATCATCAAATAGTACAGAAATGAGTAAACACCGAACACAGTACAATATCTTACTCAAATATAATGGAAAAATGAGATCAATGATGATGCAATGCAAGGTGGAATCAAAATTGTTGTACAACCTTCGTATATATCCCCCGTTGAGCTAATGCTCCAAAAACTAAGGAGGACCTATGGGGACCTCATTGGTCATATACCTCAATCACAATCACAGTATCTCATGTCTCTGTAATGACCTTAACGACCATTTTTGTGAATTTCCAAAGAAATTACCATTTACCCTTCTATTAGTTGCCCCTAACCTTATTGTAACACCTCGTAAAATTACTAAAATGCCCTTAAATAATATCATGCGCACAACACGTCTTTCCAAGCTCTGATGGGAAATTCGAGACTGGATTTGTGACCAGTGCAAAAAATTGAGTCAAAAAGTGGTCTCGACTCGGCTTTAACGCGAAAAACGCGAATTAATTTTTCCAAAGAGAGCCTAAAACAATGAGATTTCCATGCCCCTTCTGCGACGCGGAGAGGACGCGGAACCACACTTATATTTTTTTGAAAATTCGACGAAAATCGAAAATTCGGGAAAAAGTGCATTTTTGCACTAGTGCGCGATGGGGCAGGCAATTTTTTTCTTTTGATTCGGGAAGGGTAATTTTGTCCTTCCAGATATATTTTATATCCCCAAAGTGGTTTTTAAGACATTTTTTTCGTACAAAAGGGTTTTAAAATCCAAAACTGTTCTAACTATAATATTTTTACGTAAGTCAGAGAGAAGAAAAGGAGAGAAACGTAAGGGTTTCAGAGGAGAATTCAAAGTTCTTCGAAGATTCGTCATTCCTAAGTATGTAAAGGCTACCCAAAAGCATGAAATTGATCTTTCATGTGCCAATGTACAGTTAGGATGATAAACTCAAGGAAATTTTGAGTCGTGGGTACAAGACCCTTTACATGTAAGACCTATTGCTCATGCAATTTGGGATCCTCATTTTGGTCAATCGGCCGTATGTCTAGAAGCTTTAAATTATGAATTATTGAAAGTCTTGAGTAATTACTTTAAGTTTCTTGAACGACTACTTTAAATTCTTGAATAATAATTGCTTTAAATTCTTGGATAGTATCTTGAATTAATGTTGTCATTCTTTAAGCTATATTTTTATATCCAAAATTTAATGATCGTTATGTTTAACTTGTCCTGTATATTTTCATTACCATGTGATTGTGACTTAATCCTTAAAATTACTCTCAGTAAAGACTTGAATAATGAACTTAGGAGGATGTCTAGAGCCTTGAATGTCAGAAGTGATGTATGACTGAGTCTGAGTATTAAGGTGAGTGTGTTACGACTATGATAACTGAAACTATTGTTGATAGGTTGAATGGGTATAATTCTCTTAGATTGGATAGATAAAACTTGCCCATAGAGGTTGGGTGATGAGAATTCTTGAAGGATTGATATATTTATGAGTATGTTGAGTCCTGGGAGGAGTATTAGCACCAAAATAGGTAAGATTGAGTCTCACTCAAACTCATTAACTACATGGCCAGCGTAGGAGAGGATTGGACCGTGAAAACGGATGTTTTCTTTGTCCCAAAAGGGGACTTGATGGACTTTTATATCCATTGACAGAATCGTCCTTTACCTCGGCAAGGTACTAGAGGGATGTGGCAATGACATCTCTTTGTTGTATCACTACCAGCTCATAGATAGTGGTTGTCGGTTGTAGAAATTCCCAGATAGGTTTCATGATGATAGAACTCTAATGTGATGGGATTGTTTGATGTTTGTTGCATAATGAAGTGATAGAGTCTGGTCCTTTGCTCTGAGGTGAGGGTGAGGGATTGATGAGGGATCGTATATTGTTTCCTTTCACTGTAGCCCGTTTTACATACAGTACATTTCACATACTAATGTCCCTCTGGCGCTTCATCATTTTATGATGCAGATACTATAGATCGAGGACTTCCACATCCCGATTGTTGAGGTTCAGAGCTCTTCATTCCTGACAGTTGCGAGACCTCCCCAACATTTGGAGGATATTTATTTTTATTATTGGATAGTCCTTTTTACTTCATATTTGGTAGCCATGGCCTGTCATGGTACCGTTTCAGACTATAGTCTAGAGGCTTCATAGACACAGATGTTGATGTTGATGTCGATGGTTACTTTCCCTCTTTCTTTCATTCTTTACATTTGAGATTTTTGTTATCTATTTTGTTTCCTTATGATAGATTGGTGGTGGTAGTATGAGCCCACTGATAGGATAGTATTTATTATCATTATATCATTTCTATTCCGCTGATAAGTTGACTGAATTATCATTATATCATTTCTATTCCGTTGATAAATTGATTGAAAGATGGCACAAAGACTGAGTGGTCCGCTTGGGGGCTAGCAATAGTCTTCGAGTGCCAGTCACATCTAGGGTACCCTCCCGGAGTGTGCCAAACTTGGTATCAAAGCCCAGAGTTCGAGCGTCCTAGGGAGTCTATGAAGTCATATCTAGTAGAGTCTTGTTTATGGCTGTGTTGTGCACCACACTTCATAAGCAGGAGGCTATAAGACATTAGGAAGTGTTACCCTTCTTCTAAGATCTGATATTGTGCTACAAAGTTAACTTGTGAAATCCTACTTTTAAACTCGTGCATTTTACGCTTACAGAAAATGCCACCTAAGAGAACAGCCGCTTAAAGAGATGCCCTAACTCCCGTTGCTGAGAACACCCAACCGAAGGCTTTAGTTCAGACTGAGACGAGGAGGCAGGGACGCCCCGCTAGGACTACTGAGGTCCCTCTGACGTCCCCTGCCCAGCCTTAGCCAACTCTCACTACTGAGGCAAAATTCAGAGGAGTCATCACCATGCTAACTTAATTGGTGGTCTCATGGGGGAATAACCAAGGTTCTCAGGCTCTTAGTTCTGGATCGCTGGAGCCCTCAGCTGCAACCTGGCTCAAGGACTTCTTGAGAATGAACCCGTCAGTATACACGGGGTCGAAGGTGGTGGAGGACCAGCAGAACTTCATCGATGAGATGTACAAGGTTCTGAGGGCTATGCATGCGAATGAGCTTGAGGGAGTTGAGCTTGTGTCCTACCAGCTGAAAGACGTGGCTAATGTGTGGTATACTCAGTGGGAGGGGAGTAGAGGGGAGGATGCAGAGCCTGCAGCATGGGAGGAGTCTGAAGCCGTCTTTCTTGATCATTTCTTTCCTTAAGAGTTGAGGAAAGCAAAGGCGGATGAGTTCGTGAATCTGAAGTAGGGGAGATGACAAGGAAAGAGTATAGCCTTAAGTTTATCAAACTTTCAAGGTATGCTCCCGAGATGGTGAAGGATATGAGGCAAAAGATGAGGAGATTCGTGTATGGCTTAGCTAGACATGTGCAGAGAGTGTAAGGCTGCATTGCTGATTCCGGGCATGGACATCTCCAGACTTGTGGTGTATGCCCAGTAGATAGAGGATGATAAGAGAAGGGATAGAAAAGAGCATCTGAACAGGAAAACGGAGTCAGCAAGATATGAGCCTAGCCCGCATAGACCAACTAGAGGTGATAAATCTTATTTTTAGAAGAGATCATCACAACCCGCACCCTCTACAACAAGTGTGCCCATGCAGCTAACCAGGTATAAGCAAAAATCTCAGGGTTATCAAACTTTTAGAACCCCAGGTGCCCAATCTCAGGCCAGTGTGACTCAAGGTATAAGGGGAAAGCCACCTTGCAACAAGTCTGGTAAGCTTCATCTAGGTGAGTGTTGTGTGGGCAAAGATGTGTGTCATACTTGCGGTCAGGTTGGTCATTTCAGTTACGAGTATCTGAAGAGGAGGCGAGGTGAGGGGAGCGGCAGAGCTCAGTCTTTGACAACACCTCTAGTAGGTAATCAACAGAGGGGTACTATTACTACGGGTACAGAAGGCGGGACAAACCGCCTTTATGCTATGGAAAACCGACAGGAGCAGGAAGCTGCAATAGATGTTGTCACAGTTATACTTCGTGCCTTTACCTATGATTGCTATACATTGATTGATCCGGGTACTACGTTGTCTTTTGTGACCCCTTACGTGGCTAGTAAATTTGCGGTCCTTCGGGAGTGTTTGCATGAACCCTTTCTATCTCTAATCCTACTGGTGAGTTTATCTTAGCTGAGAGAGTTTACAGCGACTGTGTAGTGTCTATTTATCATAGAGATACTTTAGCTAATTTGATAGAGTTGGAGATGGTTGATTTTGATGTAACAATGGGCATGGATTAGATTCATGCTTGTTATGCGTCTATTGACTGTAGAACTCGGATTGTAAAGTTCCAGTTTCCTAATGAGCCTGTCTTAGAGTGGAAAGGGAGTTCTGTTACCCCTAAGGGTAAATTTATATCCTATCTTAGAGCTAGGAAGTTGATATCCAAGGGTTGTATTTACCACCTCGTGCGAGTGAAATCTGATGATGTTGAGTCTCTTACTCTTGAGTTAGTCCCGATAGTGAATGAGATTTCCTGAGGTGTTTCCCGATGACCTTCCTGGAGTCCCTTCTGATAGACAGATTGACTTTGGGATTGATGTTCTTCCCGAGACCAAACCTATCTCGATTTTACCCTATAGAATGGCTCCCGCAGAGTTGAAAGAATTAAAAGAGCAATTGAAAGACTTCTTAAAAGAAGTTTCATATAGCCTAGTGTCTCACCTTGAGGTGCTCCTATTCTATTCGTGCGTAAGAAAGATGGGTCTTTGAGGATGTGCATAGACTACGATAGTTGAACAAGGTGACCATAAAGAATAAGTATCTTCTACCCCGAATAGATGACCTCTTCGACCAGCTTCAGGGTGCTACCTGTTTCTCCAAAATAGACCTCAGATCGGGTTACCATCAGTTGAAGGTGAGAGAAAGTGATATTCCAAAGACAGTCTTTAGCACATGCTATGGCCATTTTGAGTTCTTGGTCATGTACTTCGGGTTGACAAATGCACCTGCGGCTTTCATGGACTTGATGAACAGGGTATTCAGACCATATCTTGATATGTTTGTGATCTTGTTTATTGATGAAATCCTAGTGTATTCGAGGAATGAAGAGGAGCATGCTAATCACCTTAGAGTAGTTTGGCAAACACTCAAGGATCATGAGTTGTGTGCGAAATTCTCCAAGTGTAAGTTTTGGCTCAAGTCAGTGGCTTTCTTGGGCCATGTTATTTCGGGAGATGGTATTCGGGTTGATACTCAGAAGATTGAGGCGGTTAAGAACTGGCCAAGACCCACTTTTCCCACAGAAATAAGAAGTTTCTTGGGCTTGGCCAGGTACTATTACAAATTTTTTGAAGGCTTCTCTTCTCTGTCAGCCCCATTGACTAAGCTGACTCAGAAGAAGGCCAAATTTCAGTGGTCTGAGGCATGTGAGAAAAGTTTTCAAGAGTTGAAGACTAGATTGACCACAACACCAGTGTTGACCTTGCCAGATGGGACGGACGACTTCGTGATATACTATGATGCATCCAGAGTGGGATTGGGTAGTGTACTTATGCAGAGGGGGAAAATGATAGCTTATGCTTCCAGACAGCTTAAGGTCCATGAGAGGAATTATCTGAATCATGATCTTGAGTTGGTAGCGGTGGCGTTCGCACTTAAAATCTGGTGTCACTATCTGTGTGGAGTGCATATGGACGTGTTCACTAACCATAAGAGTTTGCAGTACGTATTTAGTCAGAAAGAGCTCAACCTGTGGCAAAGGAGGTGGCTGGAGTTGCTCAAGGATTATGATATGAGCATCTTCTACCACCCAAGTAAGGCTAACATTGTTGCTGCTGTTCTTAGCAGGATATACATTGGTAGCACTGCCCATGTGGAGGAGGGGAAGAGGGAGCTAGCCAGAGAGGTGAATAGATTGGCTCGATTGGGAGTACAACTTAAGGAGAACAACGAAGGCAAGGTCAATGTTCAGAATGATTCTGCTTCATCCTTAGTATTCGAGGTGAAGGAAAAGCAAGACCAAGACCCTGTCTTACTCCAATCGAAGGAACCAGTTCAAAAGCAAAAGGTGATGGTTTTCTCTAAAGGGGGAGATGGGGTTTGAGATATCAAAGGAGATTGTGTGTACCTGATATTAATGGTGTCCGAGACAGAATAATGGTGAGGCTCATAGTACGAGGTATTCCATTCATCTTGGCTCTGCCAAGATGTACCGCGACTTGAAGGAAGTCTATTGGTAGAATGGGATGAAGAAAGACATTGCTGAATTCGTTTCCAAGTGTCCTAATTGTCAATAGGTTATGGTTGAACATCAGAAACCATGTGGGTTAGCTCAGAACTTTGATATATTGGAGTGGAAATGGGAGGTTATCAACATGGATTTCATTACCGGCTTACCAAGATCCAGAAAGCAGCATGATTTGATATGGGTGATTGTTGATAGGTTGACTAAATCAGCCCACTTCTTGGCACTCAAGACAACTTACACTGCTGAGGAGTATGCCCGACTGTATGTTCGTGAGATTATGAGGTTGCATAAGGTCCCTTTGTCCATCATCTCGAACAGAGGAGCTCAATTCACCTCTCAATTTTGGAGATCTTTCCAGAAGGGATTGGGTACAAAGGTAAATTTGAGTACCGTTTTCCACCCTCAGACAGACGGGCAGGCAGCGCGCACTATTCAAACCTTGGAGGATATGTTGAGGGCGTGTGTTATTGACTTCAAAGGAAAATGGGATGATCATTTACCACAGATTGAGTTCGTGTATAATAATAGCTATCACGCCAGCATTCAGATGGCCCTGTATGACGCATTGTACGGGAGGAGATGTAGATCTCCGATTGGTTGGTTCGAGGTGGGTGAAGCTGAGTTGATTGGTCCTGACCTCGTGCCCCAGTCTATAGAGAAGGTGAGAGTCATTCAGGAAAAGTTGAAGACAGCCCAGAGTCACCAGAAGTCATATACAGATATGAGAAGAAGAGACTTGGAGTTCGAGGTAGATGATTGGGTGTACTTGAAAGTATCACCCATGAAGGGTGTCATGAGATTTGGTAAGAAGGGGAAGCTGAGTCCCCGTTATATTGCTCCATACGAGATTGTAAGAAGGATTGAGAAGATTGCTTAAGAGTTAGACTTGTCTTCCGAGTTAGATGATATCCACCCGGTGTTCCACGTGTCAATGCTGAAGAAGTGTCTAGGGGATCCAGCTTTAGCAATTCCTGTGGAGAGTACGGGTGTGAAGGACAGCTATCGTATGAGGAATTTCCAGTCCAGATTCTTGACTGACAAGTTCGTGAGTTGAGGAACAAATAGATACCCTCCGTTAAGGTCCTATGGAGGAATCAATTCGTTGATGAAGCTACGTGGGATTGTGAGGAAGCGATGAAACTCAAATACCCACATCTATCTGTGCCAAGTGATGATGATGTTGAAGGCAGATATCCTTATTCTTATCAATCCCGAGCATTCTTTTCCATTTAGTTGATGCCCTGTGTTATCCCATTCGTGAGTCTAAAACAGAGATAGATAGATGATGGATAGTAAGAGTTCGAGTGTTCCCGAGTGAGGAATGAGGTGAAGTTCTGAGGTTATTCGAGTCCCTGTTTGACCATTACTCATCATTCGAGGACGAATGATTCCAAGGGGACATGATGTAACACCTCATAAAATTACTAAAATGCCCCTAAACTATATCATGCGCATAACGCGTCTTCCCAAGATCTAATGAGAAATCCGAGACCGAATTTGTGATTAGTGCAAAAAATTGAGTTGAGAAATGGTCTCGCCTCAGCTTTAACGCGAAAAATGGGAATTAATTTTTCCAAAGAGAGCTTAAAATAGTGAGATTTCCGGGCCCCCTCCGCGACGCGGAGAGGATGCAGAACCACACTTATATTTTTCGAAAATTCAACGAAAATCGAAAATTCGCGAAAAAGTACATGACGCGCACTAGTGCATGGGGGAGGCAGTTTTCTTCTTTTGATTCGAGAAGGGCAATTTCATCCTTCTCGATATATTTTTATATCCCCAGATCAGTTTTTAAGACATTTTTTTTCGTACAAAAGGGTTTTAAAACCCAAAACTATCTAAGTCTAATATTTTTATGCAAAGTCAGAGAGAAAAAAAGGAGAGAAACGTAAGGGTTTCAGAGGAGAATTCAAAGTTCTTCAAAGATTCGTCATTCTCAAGTATGTAAAGGCTACCAAAAAGCATGGAATTGATCTTCCATGTGCCAATGTAGAGTTAGGATGATAAACTCATGTCTAGAAGCTTTGAATTATGAATTCTTGAATGTCTTGAGTAATTACTTTAAGTTTCTTGAAAGATTACTTTAAAATTTTGAATAATAATTGCTTTAAATTCTTGGATAGTATCTTGAATTAATGTTGTCATTCTTTAAGCTATATATTTATATCCAAAATTTGATGATCATCATGTTTAATTTGTATTGTATATTTTTATTACTATGTGATTGTGACTTGATCCCTAAAATTACTCTCTGTAAAGACTTGAATAATGAACTTAGGGGGATGTCTAGAGTCTTGAATGCCTGAAAGTGATATATGAATGAGTCTAGGTATTGAGGTGAGTGTGTTGACGACTATGATAGCTGAAATTATTGTTGATAGGGTTGAATGGGTATAATTCCCTTAGATTGGATAATAAAACTTGCCCGTAGAGGTTAGGTAATGAGAGTTCTTGAAGGATTGATAGATTTATGAGCATGTTGAGTTATGGGAGGAGTATTAGCACCGAAATGGGTAAGAGTGAGTCCCACTCAAATTCATTAACTACGTGGCCAGCATAGGAAAGGATTGGACCGTGAAAGCGGATGTTTTCTTTATCCCGAAAGGGGACTTGACAGATTTTTGGATCCACTGACAGACTCGTCCTTTACCCCAGCAAGGTACTAGATGGATGTGGCAACGACATCTCTTTGTTGTATCACTACCAGCTCATAGGTAGTGGTTGTCAATTATAGAAACTTCCAGATAGGTTTCATGATGATAGAACTCCGATGTGATGGGATTGTTTGATGTTTGTTACATAATAAAGTGATAAAGTTTGGTCCTTTACTCTAAGGTGAGGGCGAGGGATTGATGAGGGATTGTATATTGTTTTCTTTTCACATTAGCCCATTTTACATACAGTACATTCCATGTACAAACGCCTCTCTGGCGCTTCATCGTTTTTTGATGCAGATACTATAGACCGAGGACTTCCGCAGCCCGATCGTTGAGGTTCAGAGCTCTTCATTCCTGACAGTGGTGAGTCCTCCCCAGCATTCAGAGGATATTTATTTCTATTATTAGATAACACTTTTTACTTGATATTTGGTAGCTATGGCCTTTCATGGTACCGTTTTAGACTATAGTCTAGAGGCTTCATAGACACAGATGTTAATGTTGATGTCGAGGGTTCCTTTTGCTCTTTCTTTCATTCTTTACATTTGAGAATTTCGTTATCTATTATGTTTCGTTATGATAGACTAATGTTAATAGTATGAGCCCACTGATAGGATAGTATTTATTCTCATTATATCATTTCTATTCCGCTGATGAATTGACTGAACGATGACAAAGAGACTGAGTGGTCCGCTTGGGGACTAGCAATAGTCTCCGAGTGTCAGTCACGTCTAGGGTACCCTCCCGAGGCGTGACACTTATTTGAACTAATTGTGTAGTTGGTAGTGGCATATTGTGGATGCAAGAGGTATAATGTGAATTTATGTATTTTGAAAACTTAAGTCATACAAAAAGTTAGTTTTTGTACCATTCAGGAGTTTTGTACCTCAAAATAGAATTTCATAGATTCTATTAGTTTCGAAACGTGAAAAATGATTTAGGAGAAGTGTCAGAATCAGATTTGGATTCTTTATGTGGAAATGAGACCAAAAATTGAAAAAGTTGATTTATAATGGGCTAAGTTTGACTTTGGTCAATAATTAGAGTTTGGATGCTCAGTTTGGAATATTGATGGTACCGTTGGATTCGGGGTATGATTTTCGGCTTGGGTGAGACATTGTCATATTTTTCGAGGGTCCCAAGGGTATTTTGATCATTTGAGATTCTAAACTAGTTTCATTGTGATTTATGGGTCACTGGGTGAAGAGGGCCTTGAATTTGAGTTTTGACGATTCCATTGAGTCTAGAAAGTCGAATTTAGTGGGGTTGCATATAGGTTTATGGATATCAGGTTTTGAACAATTTCTGAAGATCCTTTCGATGATTTTTTATTGAAGCAACTATTGATATTTGGTGCAATCAGCCCCCTTCTTCATGTTCGTGGTAGAGTTCTCTGCATTTGTGGAGATTAAATACACAAACCTCCACTTTCGCGAAAGAGGTCACGCATTCGTGGAGTAGTGAGCTGGCTCACCCCTGTTTTCACGAAGCTGATCTTCACGTTCGCGGAGGGTCCATGCCTTATACTCCGCATTCGCGGAGCCTCCCTCCACATTTACGGAAGGTTTGTGGGAGCAAGTGCTATTCGTTCGTGGAGTTCATTAAATGCCTGAACAAAATTTGATCGTGAATTCATTATTTTTACTCTATTTTCAAACTTGAAGCTTTTTGGGAAGATTTTCAATGAGGATTTTCAAGTAGCAACATTTGGTAAGTCATTTTCTACCAAAAACTTGTCATTTTCATCTTTTATCATGATTCAACTCAATTTTCTTAATTTTTGGGGCCAAATTTGAGGGATTTTGATAGGCTATTTTTCAAACTTTGAATAATGATTTTTCACTCATTTTGTACTCAAATTTTATGAAATTTCGCCCGCAAGCTCCATTTTTTTGTGAAGAACTTGATTCTAAGTTCAATTTTTAGTTTTGATATTTTCAGAATTTGATTCATTTTTGGATGATTTTGCCTCTGACCCCAATTATGATAATATAGGTATTAATAGGTCCCTTTTGATGCGTAGATTATGTTCTTGATAGTGTTTTGACGATTCAGAGTCAGTTTTCGTGAGACACTCTTTTAATTAGTGTGTTCGTGTGCAGTTTTCGACAGTGAGGTAGGTTTAGCTATCCCTTCTTCTAGACTGGGGTTAGGATAATTGGATATTTATATGATGTATTATATGGATTGGGTGATATGATATGTACGTGTTGAGGATTATTGATATGATGCCCCTGTGTAGGTTTTTAGTTCTTGGTAATCGATGTGAAAACATAGATGTGTATCATATCGTGCTTGTGACTTATTAAAAGATTGTAAAATTATGAATTTCGATTGAGAATCATGGCAATGGTTAAGAAATTCTTACATATACAAGTGGTGGACATTGTGATTGGGCATTCTAATAAGGGTGATGGCCTATTGTGAATAAAAGAGATGAATTTATTATGAAATGAGTAAGATGTGGGCAATATTATGATATCTATTATGTTGTGATGGTGAATATTACTTATGTCTTGCATTTTATCCTATGGATCTTCATAGTGCATATCGTAACACTTGGTAACTTGACAACTATGGCACCACCTTTTTGTAACAAATATGACATCTTTTAAAACCCATGACCATGAGAAGGTAGCAAGGAGACTTGAGATAATGTAATTGTGATTAAGGTATATGGCTTGTGAGGTTCCCATGGGTCCCCTTTAATTCAAGGAGCCTTATCTCGATTGGGGATTATATACGATAGGCTATGCGACAATCTTGATTCCACCTTGCATTGCATATATTGTATCATCATTGATATCATTGTTCCATTATATTTGATGGAGATCTTGTACTGTTATCGATTTTAACTCATTTTAGTAGTGTTTGATGATGTGGAGAGTTCCTAGTTTATTTCATAGTTATCCAATTCTTTATTCTCAGTTGGTTAAACTTACTGAGTACATATCTATGTACTCACTCCTACTATGTTACCTCTTGTAGATCCTAGCTAGGGTCTTGTACGTGGTAGTTGATTATTACTAGCAGAGTTTTTATCTCAGTTTTAGTGGTGAGGTCCAGCTTCTAGGATCATTACTGTTACTATTTAGATTTGTATTTATTTCTATTTTTTTTAGACAACATTATATTTTAGTCTCGTAATATATTGCATACTCTTTATACTCATGACACTAGGTTTTGAGATTTGACTAAGCCTTGTGGTGGTCTATTTTCATTTTTTCTTCTAATATTGGGTATTGTATTTCGATTGTGACTTAAATAGTTGTGATTCAATTTTGGTTCGTGACATGTTTAGTATCAGAGTCCTAGATTCGCTGGTCTTATGATTAGTTGGTCTCATCAGTCAAAGAGCAGGGTGTCTTGTAAAGTCTTGCCGATCAGTATGTAGGCGTCTGTACCCATCTTCGGAAGGCTGCGAGACGCTTTTTAGGATTGTGATTGAGGTTGTGAATCGGTATTTGACTAGATTGTGACATTTTGGGTGCGAATTCAAGGGAAAAAGTGTCGTTATTTTCTTGATATAGCTTTTGATTGAGGCAAGTGGATTACTAAATCTCATCAAACTTACTTGTGCACTATATTTTCTTTGATTGTGACTTAAAATGATTGGTAACTATGATGAAAAGTGAATGTTAAAGATTGATACGTGTTGAATTGTCATTTCGTATTAAGAATCCCTTGTGATATACGAATGTGAAATCATGGATCATGTTGTGCCTATTTGTGGAAAAATATTGGAGATATTGTTGTTGAGTTTCACTTATGGGTTAGAGAATTGACTATAAGCTTGGAATTGAACATACTATCATACCTTGTATATTGTGATATTGACTTGAATTGATGTACATGTTGTGTTGTGGACTTTTGCATGCACTTCCCATTATTGTATCATATGATTATGTTCTTGATGTGCATTTTTGATTAAGTTCCACCGATGAAACATTGAAAGAGAAATAGGGATTGGACCACACATTCGTAGAAAAAAATATTGAAAGAAAAATAGAAATCGTACCACACGTCCATTGCGGGAGACATTGAAACACCATGAACGAGCTTCAAGAGATGTGTAGGTAATTGGACAGTTATGTCCTCCATGAGTTCTAGACTGATGAAATCAGTGAATATGTATCGTAGGACAAATATGCGTTATAATTACGTGACATTGCATGGATTCATTTCATTTTATATCATTCTATTTCATTTCATATCATCATACTTTATGCTTGCCACTTGCTTCAATTATTGAGATTGGATTGTGAGATGGTTATGCTTGGATTGTATTTGTTGAGTATTTGAAATCTCCTTGACATATTTGTTATATATCCGAGTTGTATATTAAGACATTATTGTACATTTGATCTTTATTCAGTGGTAACAACTTTATATGCGTATATGTCTATTGCTGTTATTGTGATAGGACTTTTCTGAGTGCAGGTGTGTAGTTCGGCCTATATGGTGGAAGAAATATTATGTTTTGTATGCTTTAATTGTGTTTAGATCTTCTTGCCGAGTATCTGTTGTTTGGCGCTCACCCCTGGCTTCTACACATGTGTATAGGTCATGACCCTGTTCCACTTGAGTTTGATTCTTTTTTGATGAACCGAGCTTCTGGATATTCAAGAGGTAACGGCTTGTCTATTTGACAGACTCTCAAAGTCTTTTCAGCATATCTTGTGTTCTATTTGAGAACTGAGATTCAGACTTATATTTTCTTTTGTACTGTATTATGTACTAGAGGCTTATACATGTGACACTAGTCTTGGGATGGTTAATGTTGTAGACTCAATTATCTAGTGCTTGTCCGATCTTTTAGACTTTAATTCTTCCGCTTTTAGTATTTTATGTGTTAATTTTGTAGGTTTAGGCTTACTTGTCTTGGTAGGTTAGGCAAATGTCATCACACCTATTTTTTGGTCATGACAATTGAATCGCTTAACTTTTATAAAATCATATCAAAATCCAATCAGTAAGGAAGCTTTTGACTAAACTTTGTACTAGAAGGTTAACACCCATGCTTTTATATGAATTATCTGATACGATCTTCTATGCATATAAAGAATACAGTTTGATCTTAATTTCAAAAAAATTTGAAGTGTTACACAACTAGAGAAGCAAATGGAAAAACTACAGTCATTACATAACAATCACAAATTAATTAAAAGCAAAGAACTTGTAATTGTTGTAACACACGTGAAAAGACGAAAATACCCTAGGATTGACCTTGCGCACAGAGTGTCTTCTCATGCTTCGTTTGCAAATTCGAGGCCGGATTTGCGATCAGCGCGAGAAATTGAGCCGGAAAATAGTCTCGACTCGACCCTAACGCGAAAAAACACGAATTATTTCTTTCCAAGAAAATAAAAAATAGTGAGATTTTCGCACCTCTTCCGTGACGCACTAAGGATGCGGAACCACACGAGTTTTTTCGATAATTCGGCGGAACTGGAAATTTACAAAAAAAAAGTGAAATATAACACTAGTGCGTGCTAAGTTCAAGGCAGTTTTGCTCTTTTAATGGGAGAGGTAATTTCAACCTTTTCTATACCCCATAATCCTAAATTAGACGTTTTAAGATGAATTTAAGGTCCAAAAATGTATTCTCTTACTCATTCATCCGTTCAACTAAAGAAAACCCTTCCTAGAAACTTCAAACGTAAGATCAAGAACAGTTAGGGCCTTCAAGAAAATTCCTCCAATTCACCAAGAGTTCTTTCCAAGGTATGTAAGGTCACCCTTAAACTATTATTTTCAAGAATATCCCTAAGAATAGAAGCTAGTGTCCACCCATGAACTTTCAAGTATTTATTGAGATTAAGTTCCTATAAACTCTGTAGAGTATGTTGATTTTCATGGTAAATTCCGTAGATATTTTGATGAATATTATGATTCTTTGTCTCTATATTATTCAACTAAAGTATTGTCATCAAGTTTATGCTCATTTATGAACAAGATTTCTTGTTGTTAAGGTTTCTTGAAAATGTTGTTACTATAGCAAGAAAAGAAAGACTAGTTTGAGTACCGTTTAAGCGAAGTTCAAGAAGTATATTTTAAAGAATGATTTCTGCATATTAGCCAAGAAATTTAGCCTGATTTTGAATCACTTAAGTTGATAATAGTTTTCAATCAAGTTGAAGAACTCAGATGAGGAAGCTAAGTAGTAAGTTGGGCTAAGTTCCCGAAGAAAGCAGATTTTAAGAATTTCAAGTTTTTAAGTATGAGCTATACAAAAGTGTTTTGGGAGTAGTATTGAGCACCGATATGGGTGAAAGTAGAATTAATTACTCGAACTCATAAACTATGTTGCCAACATAGGTTAGGATTGTACCACGGTACATTCCGCATTAGCCACTGAGATGGTCCAGTTTTGGGATGGATCCACTCTCTTAGTTTTTCGTCCCTTACCCCGGGAAAGTACAGGACGGCACTGGCAGCATAGGCAAGACGTTGCATCACCACGAAGCTCATAGTGGTAGTTGTCGGTTAGAGAAACTCCCCAAGCTAAGAAAAATATGTTTTTACCAATTTTAAGCATGTTATTTTTCGCATATAAAGTGTTTATGATTATTGTTACTTTATTATGTGATATGCTTATACCCTTTTGAGAAACATCATGTTATCCTAAGTTATCGTTTTGGCCATCTTACGTATAGTACATTTCACTCACTGTCGTCCTTAGGACCTGCATCGTCTTATGATACAGACACAGGTAACAGAGTTCCTCAGCAGCCGCTCCGTTGAGAACCTGACAGCTTCCAGACAGTGGTGAGGCCTCCACTCAGTCCGCTACCCTTTGGTTGATGTTATTTCATTGCAGTTTTTATTTCAGTTCTGGCTACTTGGGGCCTGTCCAAGTAGTCCTTTCAAACTATTTTAGTAGAGGTTCCATAGACTATGTGTTAGATTCTTCAGTTCTGATGAAATTGATTTCACTGTTGAGCTATTTCTCTTTTCAGTTATTCAGATAAGTTTAGTAGTTTTATGTTGCTTATTTAAAGCCTTTCCACTATTTTTCAGTCTTCCGCTGAGTAAGTATTCAGGCCAAGTGGTTTGCTTGGGACCAGAAATGGTTTCCAAGTGCCGACCACATTCAGGGTGTAGGCCCGGGGCGTGACAAACTTGGTATTAAACCACAAAGTTAAAGAGTCTTAGGGAGTCTATGGAACCGTGTCTAGTAGAGTCCGTATTATGGGTGTGAAGCGCACCACATCTATAACAGGGAGGCTACGGGACATTAGGAAGTGTCATCCTTAATTGCCATTCTTTGTCTTGTGCTTCAGAGTATATCTCTATGAAGTCTCTTTTAACTCGTGCGTTCACGTCGTATTTTTCAGATCATGCCTCCATGCAAAGCTAACGGACTAGTAAAGGGCAAAGGGTGTCTAGCCAGGAGAAACGCAAACCAGCTTAGCCGAACTTCGGAGGAACCTAGAGGTCCAGCGGTGCCTGTGGAGCAGCCACAGCAGGCAAACATCACCAATGCTAAGCTTTGCTAGGACATTCAGACTTTGCCTCAGGCAGTCACTACTCAGCGAAGTTTCCAGAGAGATGGCAAAAATGATGGGTCGGATACAACCAGAGTTAGGGAGTTCTTGAGGATGAACCCACCAGAATTTACGGGGTCCAATGTGAAGAAGGATCCTGAGAACTTCATTGAGGAGCTCCAGAAGGTGTTTTAGGTGATGCATATAGGGGATCCTGAGCGGGTTGCGTTGGTTGCCTACCAGTTCAAGGGGGTAGCTAGACTCTTGTTTGATCAGTGGAAAGGGAACAAGGCAGATGGGGCGCCAGCTATTAGTTGGGCGGGGTTTAAGGAAGCCTTTTTAGGACAATACTTTCCCAGAGTGATGAAGCAGGCTAAGGTAAGGGAATTTCTGAACTTGAAGTAGGAGAAAATGAGTGTATGCGAGTACAACCTCAAGTTTACTCAGTTGTCCCGTTATGATCTAGCTATGGTGGCAGACATGCATACTAGGATGGATCTCTTCGTGTCCGGGCTCTCTCGAATGACTAAGAGAGAGGGCAGGAATGTTATGTTGATTGGGGATATGGATATAGCCCATTTGATGACATATGTACAACAGGTAGATGAGGAGAAGATCCAGGATAGGGAGGATTTCAGGAGCAAGAGGGCCAAGACATCAGGCCAAGAGACAGGCAAGAGATGGATTAGAGGTGGAGGTCACTCATTTTTTCAGCCTAAGATAGCTGGACCAGCACCTTCATCTGCTAGTGCACCTAAACCGACGGTCAGGAATGAGCAGGGATCACAACACCGTAGGTTTTTGGGCAGCCAGTCACAGGGTAGCGTAGCTCAAGGATCAAATCGTTATCCTACTTGTGGTATGTATAGTAGGTCTCATCGCGGAGAGTGCCTTATGGGCACAAATGGTTGTTTCAAATGTGGACAGGTGGGCCACTTCTTGAAGGATTGCTCTATGGGGAAGCAGAATATGAGAGATACTAGATCACAAACAGTCTCTTCAGCACCGCAGGGTAAGCACCTCATAGAGGTACTACAACAAGGACAAGCTAGGGGAGAAACTGCTTATATGCCATGGGCAACAGACAGGAGCAGGAGAACTCACCAGATGTGGTTACTAACATGCTCAAAATCATTACTTATGATGTCTATGCATTATTAGACCCAGGAGCCACATTGTCATTTGTGACCCCATATGTAGCTATGAAGTTTTGGGTCAACACAGAATGCCTTATTGAGCCTTTCAGTGTTTCTACTCCTACTGGAGAGTCTATTTTAGCCTAAAGAATTTATAGGGGCTATCTAGTCTCAGTTTATCATAAGACTATTGTAGCTAATTTGGTAGAGTTAGACATGGTAGATTTTAGTGTCATCCTAGGCATGGATTGGATTCATGCTGGGTATGCCTCCATAGATTGTAGAACTAGGGTAGTCAAGTTTCATTTTCCCAATAACCAGTCTTAAAGTGGAGGGGTAGCTCAGTTTTTCCTAAGGGTCAGTTTGTCTCATATCTCAAAGCCAGAAAGTTAATTTCCAAAGATGTACACACCACCTAGTTAGAGTTTAGGATTCTCGTGCTGAGGCACCATCTCTTCAGTCCGTTCCAGTTGTGAATGGATTCCCAGAAGTCTTTCTTGAGGATCTTCCTGAAGTCCCTCCTGATAGGAAGATAGACTTTAGGATAGACTCTCTATCAGATACTCAGCCTATATCCTCTAAATCGTATGGCTGCTTTGGAGCTAAAAGAGTTAAAGTTGCAGGTGAAAGATCTTCTAGATAAGGGTTTCATTAGACCAAGTGTCTTACCTTGGGGTGCTCCAGTCCTTTTTATGCATAAAAAGGACGGTTCTCTACGGATATGCATAGATTACCATCAGTTGAACAAGGTCACCATTAAGAACAAGTAT
The DNA here is from genome assembly GCA_026153255.1 of Solanum medicagineum. Lineage (NCBI taxonomy): Eukaryota > Viridiplantae > Streptophyta > Magnoliopsida > Solanales > Solanaceae > Solanum > Solanum medicagineum. Next base: position 2,721,693 of record JAPFFP010000009.1, on the reverse strand, counting down.
CCTCTTCCCAGAATTGATGACTTATTTGACCAACTTCAGGGTGCTACCTGTTTTTCCAAGATAGATCTCAGATCTGGGTATCATCAGCTTAAAGTTAGAGAGACATTCCTAAGACAACTTTCAGAACCCGCTATGGTCATTATGAGTTTCTAGTCATATCCTTCGGGCTGATAAATGCACCAGCAACTTTCATTGATTTTATGAATAGGGTGTTGAGGCCGTACCTAGATATGTTCGTCATTGTGTTCATAGATGATATCCTTATCTACTCCCGTAATAAGGAGGAGCATGCAGAACATCTTAGAGTTATCCTTCAGATCCTTAAGGATCAACAACTATATGCTAAATTTTCTAAGTATGAGTTCTGGTTGACATCTGTGGCGTTTCTGGGGAATATTGTGTCTGGTGAGGGTATCTAAATAGATTCCCAAAAGATTGAGGCAGTAAAGAATTGGCCAAGGCCCACAACTCCCATAGAGATAAGGAGTTTCTTAGGTTTGGCGGGGTACTACAGACAGCTTGTATAGAGGTTTTCTTCTATCTCATCTCCCTTGACTAAGCTGACTCAGAAGAAGACTAAGTTCGAATGGTCAGAAGCTTCTGAGAAGAGTTTTCAAGAGTTGAAGACTAGGCTGACCACAGCCCCAGAGGTATCCCTACCAGATGGAGTTGATAATTTTGTAGTATATTGTGATGCTCCAGAGTTGGCTTGGGCTATGTATTAACGCAGAGGGGTAAGGTGATAGCATATGCCTCCAAACAGCTCAAGATTTATGAAAAGAATTACCCAACTCATAATCTTGAGCTTGCTGTTTTGGTGTTTGCTTTGAAAATCTGGAGACACTATCTATATGGTGGACACGTGGATGTATTCACAGACCACAAGTGCTTGCAGTATGTATTTGGCCAAAAGGAGTTTAATTTGAGACAGAGGAGATAGTTGGAGCTGCTGAAAGACTACGATATAAGTATCCTCTATCATCTAGGTAAAGCTAATGTAGTTGTTGATGCTCTTAGCAGGGTGACCATGGGGAGCACAACTCATGTTGAGGAGGAAAAGAAAGAGTTGGCTAAGGAGGTTCACAGACTAGCCCGTTTGGGGTGCAAATTGAAGATTCTGACGAAGGCGGGCCCATTGTTAGAAATGGGTCAGAGTCATCCTTGGTGGTAGAAGTGAAAGGAAAACAAGAAAGGGACCCCATTCTCCTCCAATTGAAAGAAGATGTTCAGAAGCAGAAAGTATTGGTGTTCTCAAAAAGGGGAGATGGTGTCCTGAGATACCAAGGCAGATTGTGTGTGTCAAGTGTTGACGGTCTTAAAGATAGGATCTTGGCTGAGGCTCATAATGCCAGATACTCTATCTACCCTGGTGCAACAAAGATGTATAGAGATTTGTGAGAAGTCTATTGGTGGGGTGGTATGAAGAAGGACATTGCAGAGTTTATGTCTAGATGTTTAAATTGCCAGCAAGTTAAGGTCGAGCACCAAAGACCTTGTGGTGTATCTATAGAACATAGAAATTCTAGAATGAAAATGGAAGATGATTAATATGGACTTTGTAACAGGCTTACCTCGATCCTGTAGACAATAAGATTCGATATAGGTCATAGTAGACAGAATGACCAAGTCAGCTCACTTCCTACCTTTCAAGATGACTAATAGAGCTAAGGATTATGCCAGACTTTATCTTAAGGAGATTGTTAGACTGCACAGGGTCTCTATATCCATTATTTCAGACAGAGGAGCTCAATTTACAACACAGTTTTGAAAGTCCTTTCAGAAGGGGCTTGGTACGAAGGTGAATCTTAGCACAACTTTCCATCCACAAACAGACGGGAAAGTAGAGCGAACTATACAGACCTTAGAAGATATGTTGAGGGCATGAGTAATAGACTTTAAAGGTAACTGGGACGATCATTTACCTTTGATTGAGTTCTCTTATAATAATAGATTTCAGGCCAGCATACAGATGGCACTGTATGAGGCTCTTTATGGGAGGAGGTGTAGATCACCCATAGGGTGGTTTGAAGTTGGTGAGACAGAATTGATAGGACCTGATCTAGTCCATCAGGCTATGGAAAAAGGGAAAGTTATCCAGGAGAGACTCAAGACAGCTCAGAGCAAACAAAAATCTTACACGGATGTTAGAAGAAGAGACTTGGAATTTGAGATAGGCGATTGGGTGTACTTGAAGGTATCTCCAATGAAGGGAGTTATGAGATTCGGGAAGAAGGGAAAGCTCAGTTCACGATATATTGGGCCTTATCATAGAATTAAGTGTTATACATCCGATATTTCACATTTCAATGCTTAAGAAGTGCTTGGGAGATCCCTCTCTAGTTGTCTCGGTTGATCGAAAGTGTTGGATGTAAGGACAATTTGTCATATGAAGAGGTCCCGGTGCAGATATTAGACCAGCAAGTTCGCAAGTTGAGGACCAAATACATAGCTTCAGTGAAAGTCTTATGGAGAAACCTTCGTGGAAGAAGCCACATAGGAGCAGAAGCAGACATGAAGGCCAAGTATCTACACTTGTTCGTTGGCCTAAATGAGGACCTTGAAGGTAAACTTACATTCTTAAGACTTATGTTAGTTAAAGTGTGGTAATCTTGTTGTCTTGAGTTGAATTCTTTATACTGCTATCATTCGAGGATGAATGATCCCAAGGGAGAGACATTGTAACACCCATGAAAAGGCGAAAATACCCCTAGGATTGACCTTACGTGTAGCGTGTCTTCCCATGCTCCGTTTGTAAATCCTAGACCGAATTTGCGATCATCACGAGAAACTGAGTTGGAAAATGGTCTCGACTCGACCTTAACATGAAAATACGTGAATTATTTCTTTCCAAGAAAATAAAAAATAGTAAGGTTTCCGTGCCCCTTCCGCGACGCGCTAGGGACGCGGAACCACACGGGTTTTTTTGAAAATTCGGCGGAACTAAAATTTGTGAAAAAGTGGTATATAACACTAGTGCGCGTCGCGCACTAGTGTAAGTTCTAGGCAATTTTGCTCTTTTAATGGGGAGGGCTAATTTCGACCTTTCTCACACCCCATAATCCTAAATTAGACGTTTGAAGACGAATTTAAGGTCCAAAATGAGGTAATCTGCACTAGCAAGCCCGATACGATGAATTTGACTCAAAAGACAAATTCCTTGTTTTTATTTGCAAGTAATTTGGGGGATTTTCATATTCATGAAAAAATATAACTAAAAACTTCAAATTGCATTTTCAAATAAAATTTTTAACTTTCACATTATTTAGTTATTCTCTTACTCATTCATTCGTTCAAGTAAAGAAAACCCTTCCCAGAAACGTCAAGCGTAAGATGAAGAATAGTTAAAGCCTTCAAGAAAATTCCTCCAATTCACCAAGAGTTCTTTCCAAAGTATGTAAGGCCACCCTTAAATTATTATTTTCAAGAATATTCCTAAGAATAGAAGCTAGTATCCACCCATGAACTTTCAAGTATTTGTTGAGATTAAGTTCCTGTAAACTCTGTAGAGTATGTTAATTTTCATGGTAAATTCTGTAGATATCTTGATGAATATTATGATTCTTGATCTCTATATTATTCAATTAAAGTATTGTCATCAAGTTTATGTTCATTTATGAACAAGATTTGTTGTTGTTAAGGTTTCTTCAAAAGCTTGTTACTATAGCAAGAAAAGAAAGACTAGTTTGAGTACCTTTTAAGAGAAGTTTAAGAAGTATATTTTAAAGATTGATTTTTGCATATTACCCAAGAAATTTAGCTTGATTTTGAATCACTTGAGTTGATAATAGTTTTCAATCAAGTTAAAGAACTCAGATGCGGAAGCTAAGTAGTAAGTTGGGCTAAGTTCCCGAAGAAAGCAGATTTTAAGAATTTCGAGTCTTTAAGTATGAGCTATACAAAAGTATTTTGGGAGTAGTATTGAGCACCAATATGGGTGAGAGTAAAATTAATTACTCGAACTCATAAACTATGTAGCCAACATAGGTTAGGGTTGTACCACGGTACATTCCGCATTAGCCACTAAAATGGCCCAGTTTTGGGATGGATCCACTCTCTTAGTTCTTCGTCCCCTACCCCGGCGAAACTCCCCAGTTTTTGATTACTGTATCGCCATGAAGCTCATAATGGTAGTTGTCGGTTAGAGAAATTTCCCAAACTAAGAAAAATACGTTTTTACTAGTTTTTAGCATGTTACTTTCCGCATATAAAGTGTTTATGATTACTGTTACTTTATTATGAGTTATGCTTATGCCCTTTTGAGAAACGTTGTGTTATCCTGAGTTATTGTTTTGGCCATCTTATATACTGTACATTCCACGTACTGATGTCCTTAGGACCTGCATCATTTTATGATGCAGACACAGGTAATAGAGTTCCTCAGCAGCCACTCTGTTGAGAACCTGACAGCTTCCAAACAGTGGTGAGGCCTCCTCTCAGTCCGAGGCCCTTTGGTTGATGTTATTTTATTGCAGTATTTATTTCAGTTCTGGCTACTTGGGGCCTGTCCAAGTAGTCATTTTAAACTATTTTAGTAGAGGTTCCATAGACTATGTGTTAGATACTTCAGTTCTGATTAAATTGATTTCACTGTTGAGTTATTTCTCTTTTCAGTTATTCAGATAAGTTTAGTAGTTTTATGTTGCTTATTTAAAGCCATTCCACTATTGTTAAGTCTTTCGCTGAGTAAATAGTCAGGCCAAGTGATTCGTTCGGGACCAAAAATGGTTTATGAGTGCCGACCACGTCCAGGGTGTAGACTTGGAGCGTGACAATTGTGCTGCCCAAGTCAGTTGTTATAGATGACGAAGAAGTTTTTGTAGATAACGATATTAAATAGAGTAATATAAGGGATTTATTCTAGTACTTTAACTCAATAATTAACTTTAATTATTCTAACAACTCTTCAAGAAGATAAAATTTCTTTTTGTTACAAACCTCAAGATTTCAACTACTCACTTCAAATTTGAATTTATTATAACTCAATAATAATCATAGAACAATATCAATGATGATAGAAAACACACACTACCCACTAGTTTTTTTTTCTTCTTAATTCATTGTTCTGCTCTATTGTTGTTACTTGCCTTTGCTGAAATACTAATTTTTTTCTAACAAAATTATATAGTCACGTTTTGAGAATCAATTACTTGCCTTTTATAGTTAAATTTCTGCATGTAATTCTTGAAAGGTTTAGACCTTGTTTGGATGGTGGTTTTTGGTGGTATGGTATGGCTAATGGCATGGTTAGAAGAGAATCGCGTCTGTTTTGATTATTTCATTAATTATATGGTATGGTTTCATGATTTTATAATCATGAAAATTCTCACTTATTTCCCTCCGCATCAACTTTTAAAACTTTTCTTCCGCCTCCCGTCTTTTCTTTCAAGCTTTAGTCCATCTTTTGAGGTTATTTTTTTTCTTGTGTTGTTTATATATGGATTGGAGATATATTAGCTTTTATGTTTCTCTACTTCATTTTATGTATTTGTTTAAAAAAGTTGAAAAATTTAATATTTATAATAGTTAAGCACATTTATGTAAATTTAAAAGTTATGATATAGTATCATACGGCCAAATCAAACAACAAATTATCATTAAACAATAGCAACTTATACCGTTCATCTAAATATTGTACAGTATTAATATTGTACTATACTATACAACACCATATCATACCATACATTATGAAATCATGACAAATCATCATCCAAACCGAAGGTTAGAGAAAAGCCTAGTAATCTAATCACCCCCCTTCTATCTCTTAATAAACTAGTTATTTTTATGATTTCTTTTTTTATTTATTTATCACTTTCATTTATGAAAGTAATGGAAGTGTATGGACTTTCATAAATGAAGTTTTTTTTTTAAAAAAAAATGTTTTTCTATAAATTAAAGAGATTTTGTTGTTTGTATTTTTCAATAATTGTCTTTACTTTCTGTCCAAAATACCGTACTATTGCAAACAACTCTATAAAATATAAATGCAATAGATCAAAGAAAACTAAGAAACAATGGATCAAAATAAAAGCCTAACAATATATATATATAAATATAAATCAAAACAAATAAAGACGACTGGTAAAATAGAAGCCTAATGAACTATTGGAAACTCCAAACCTCAAATTTTAATTGCAACTATGAATAAGTAATTATAAATTGATCCATGTAGACTATTTGTCCATACAACAACTAAAATTTAGGCTATTTATTATCCTTTCACATCTACCCCAAATTTCTTATTAGGTTCAAGAATTACATATTACACTTAAAAGGAATAATTATCTAATTACGCTCCTTTATTTATGATATTTTTTATTTTCCTCACTCATTTTCAAAAATTTCTTTTTTTCATCGGGATACATTAATTCAATAATCTAGATACATTAATCCCAATTCTTGAATCATATCTCTATGTTTAATGTATCATGCTTTAAATGTTACCTGTTGATACTCGAAATTGAATTAATGCATCCGGATTACTAAACTAATGTATCCGAATTGTCATATTTTTTAAGCGATTTTTGTACATTGAAAAAGAATAGAGAAAAATGATAATTAACTCTTTACACTACGTACGTGATTTATGTAAACCCTATTGAAATTAAACCGTCGGTGATATGCACCAAGAACCTATCAGCAATAATACAAACTACAATTTGTATAATTTGCATTTTGAGATGATAAAATAACATGACGCTAAAAATAGCTAGTCCAACATACTCTAATTTACAATTTAAACAGCAAAGCTTGTAGACAATTTTAGGATGGACATGTCTAGAGCAACATATGAATTAAATTAAGGAAAAATTACGTGGATAAACAGATATATATACTAGTTAATTAGCTATTATAGTTATAATTTGGATTAATTACAACTCGTGGTAAATATATAGCTGTAATTACAGTTTGAGTTTTGTATTTACGTAATTTATACAAATATTGTGCGGCAATTATATAAAAGTTGTGCGCGAATCAAATTGTATACCTAATTATACAAATAGTGTGAATTGTATAATGAATTATATAAACCATGTGCATAATTATGTACCAAAATATACAAATATTGTTCAAATTATACAAACGCTGCTATAGTTATAGTTATGAAATGTAATTACCCAAGCTATAATTAGAGACATAATTAGGCTTTATATGTTTGTCATTTATGAAATCCGCTCAATTAAACCTTACACACACTCTTCATTTTACCCTAAATAGTTTTAGTTTATACTATGAAGTTCCTTGAAAGATATTCCACATTTTCTTGAGAGAATATTTCTTACTTTTATATTGATGTTTTACTTAAATAATGTATATATTTGAAATATTACTTGAACCTCCTCTATAATGGAAAAATGTTGGTGGACAATTTCCATTGAAAGATCATATGTATAATACATGATCATTTGAATTCTTGAAAATTCACCACCACATTGCAAACCATCATCCTTGTTTTATAACATAATAATCATATTTTCTCTTATCTTTATGTACACGTGTGGATTTATATATTGTTGTTTTTGGTTATTCATTGAGTGGGGCTATGACGGCAGGGGGTAGGGAAGATTATGTGAAGTGGAAGCAAATATATATCATATTATTATTAGCCTTGGTTACAAACCAAACTTTCCATTTTAATTTCATGCATTTATAGAGTTGTATACCAATCCATAGAATATACATATTTTAGTAACCTTTCAAAACTTTTAATCATTAACTTATTTGTGAAGAAATATACATGGGAAAAAGACAAGATATGGAGTCAAAGAAAAGAAGACCATCTATCCTTTTCCAAACCGTTTTTTACCTAGACTTATCAACCAACACCACCCTACCATCCCCCCCCCCCCCCCCCTCAAAGGTAACACGTTCAATTGAATTCATTATTTTTACGTAAAAGATGTATAAATTTTCTCCAAGTTTAAATAAAATTTCAAATAAAAACATGAAATTAGAAAAGTATAACCATACAAGTAATAAAAATATAATACTGAATCGATCAAATTTAAATACTGAATCAGCTTTTGATCACCCCCACCTCCTCACCCCCTATGTTTCATTCCTTATACCCTCTATTCTCTTGATTCCCCATTTCTAAGCAAAGCCCCACAACCATCACCATCATGATCATGATTTTCATTCCATGGAAGTCTCTCTCTCTCTTTCTTGTTTTTCTCTTTTTTTGATTTTTTAAGATTTGAGGTTGATGATGCTCATCAGTATAAAGTTAGTGACTTCTTTTTACATCAAAACAGTTGGGGAGACAAGGAAGAAAGAGAGAGTGTCTGCAAACAAAAAGAAAGAAAGATCAGAATGAGGAAGCCTGAGTTCTCCTCCTCCTCCGGCAAGAATAATAATAACAACAACAATAACAATAATACCAGCAACGCGAATGTGAAACTAAGAAAAGGGTTGTGGTCACCGGAGGAAGATGAGAAACTCATGCATTATATGTTAACAAATGGACAAGGGTGTTGGAGTGATGTAGCAAGAAATGCTGGATTACAAAGATGTGGGAAGAGTTGTAGGCTCAGATGGATTAATTATTTGAGGCCAGATCTTAAGAGAGGTGCATTTTCACCTCAAGAAGAAGAACATATTATCCATTTACATTCCCTTCTTGGTAACAGGTTTGTGCCTCTCTCTCTTCTCTCTCTATATTCAGTGACGGAGTCAGAATTTTGTTAAGAAGGTTCAAAATATAAAAAAATAAACACATGAAAAGATCAAGGAAATTCAGTACTCTCCCTATTCTTTTTTAGTTGTCATAGTTTCTTTTGGGGAGTCAAACGATATAAACTTTGTTTTAAGATGGATATTTTCATTGATTGATATGAAAAAAAACTTATAATTTATATTAATTTTCATATAATTTTTGAGTAACTACATTTTATTTTAAAATATTAAATTAATATAATCTAATTTAACTTTAAATATTAGTCAAATTAACTCTCGAAAAACAACATAATAACTAAAAAGAAACAGAAAAAGTTTCTACTATATATGCATAGAACATAATTTTAAATATATATAATAATAATAATATATATTTTATCGAAAGAAATTCGAATGAACCCCTTGAATCTAGGTAGCTTCATCCTTGTCAATATCTTAATGTGTTGTGATGTGTATATACGTGCAGGTAGGTCAGTAGTATTTTTGGAAGAGTTTTAATTTCTATATGCACTATGGTATAAAGAATATTTACATAATCAATTTACTTATTTGGTAATTATAGATAAAATTCTCTTGTTAATGTTAACTGATAATCTGATAAAAATACTTAACTAAAGTATTATTACTAGTTACTTGTTAAGATTCACTAATAGTGTAAAACTTACACTTTTATTGTAAATAATTAAAATATGTTTGAAAAAACAATTTTGATAATTTCTTCTGAGCTCAACTTGTGTACCCTCACAAGGAGCTTAAAAGAATTTAGTGTTTTAAATATCATAAATTGTAAATAATTTTTACACTATTAAAGAATATTTACAAATAAGTTTTCTTGAAATGAGTGAATTAAAATTTTGATATTAGAATATGTTACCTGCTAGAACAGGTGTAGAATTTATATTATTGGTGTGTATTATTTAAATTCAAAATTTATATATTACGTAAAAAATAAGTACAAATAGTCTATCTCTGAGAAAAGTAAAATTAGTAACTTGAAAAATATAACATGTCACTTGCTCCTAAAACAAACTAAAATATGTATTGATAGTGTTAAAAATATTTACACTGTGTCAACGTATTAAGTTAAAGAGATGTATGTACGAGTACAAATTCTTTTAAAATATCTATAATTTTGAAAATTTTAGATGAAAATGTATTTTGTGTGAATCTCTTGATCGATGATCAAAACAAAGATCTCCAATTGTTATAAAGTCAAATATCCTTTTGTAAATTACTAGTCTATTTTTATAAGTGTTAAATAGGACATAATTCTTAAGATAAATAGATAAATAAAAGAAATCATTTCTGTCATGGATTTTAACTTATATACACGAATAGTAAAATTATTATGTTATAAATATTATGTTTTAATTTGTTATAACAGATAATCTGTGGTATTAATAAGTAATTAGTTAGTAATATTAAGGGGACAACACAGTGAAATTCCAGGTGATCTTCAATAGCTAACATTATAAAGCTAATTATGATGTTATTGACTTCAACAACTTGCATGATTTATTAACATGCATATCTTCATTTATACGTTTTAAATTCAATGAATTAATAATACTCACCAAATTAAATTATGAGAAATCAACCAAAACTGAGTTGATTTCTTATATGGAACTTAGCCTAATAGTTATTATTATTTAAAACTATAAATATTTCTTCTTGATTTTAATTTTCTTCACCAAAAAAATATATAATTTTTTGAGATACTAATTATTAATTGATTGACGAAATCCAACCCCTAAAGTTTAATAAGCTCCATTATCATTCATAAACATGCTATATTTTAAGTTTTATGATTAAAAACTTGGTGATAATGGTCATATTTTTTGTTTCTTTTTTTTTTGGTAAATGATTTTTTTTTTTTTTTGTTTCTACAATAAAAGATGGGAAAGAGCTTATGATCGAGTGCGTGTATATAAGAAAAAAGATAGTGTGGAGTAATTTTTACACTATTAAATCACTCAAAATGTATTATTATCTATTTTAATAGTGTATTATTTCTTTTTTTACACAATTTTTTTAAATATAAATTAAACTCTTCTATTATAGATAAAAACCAAATTATAATATTAACTAGCAAGAGATCACACAATTAATTGCACTTAGTTCTTTTTAGTCAAAGGGGCAAAGTTATATAAAATAGTGATCAAGTATATTAACATCATAGTCTTAGAGATGAAAATTTTTCTTCTTGTTATCCCCCAATTTTCTTTATTTTTTAAGAATTTTTTTTTCGAGCAGATCGTCACATAATACAAGCATGTTTCACTTGATTTTCACATTCTCCCATAGTCCTATCTAAGAATTTTTATATTACTTTTTATACACAAATAGTGTATTTTTTTAAAAAAAATATTGGCTAATGAATGTACTTTATTGTTGTTGGAGCAACCAAATGTGTTAAAAGCCCTTTGACCTGTAGACATTGACTTTTTTTAATTTATTTTAAAGGTGGTCTCAAATTGCTGCACGTTTGCCTGGACGTACTGATAATGAAATCAAGAATTTCTGGAATTCTACCTTGAAAAAGAGGCTAAAGAACTCATCATCATCCTCTACAACATCACCAAATGCAAGTGATTCATCCTCAGATCATCCCTCCAAAGACCTCAACATGGGAGTCACTCAACAAGGATTCATGTCAATGCAAAAACATAACCTAATGTCCATGTACATGGACTCAACCTCATCTTCTTCCTCATCTATGGCCCTAAACACCCTAAACGTTGATCCTTTTCCCACCCTCGGACACACCTTAATTAACATGCCTAATGGATTCAACGTGCCCTCATACTCGAGCACTACACAATCATGCATGGCACAAGGAGGGAATATTGTGAGTAGTACTAATGGTGGAAGTCTCTTTTATGGGAATAACCATGGGATATTTGGAGGAAGTCTTAGTATGGAAGGTCATGAGCTCTATGCTCCACCATTGGAGAATGTAAGTATTGAGTATCAAAATGTTGAAAATGGGAATTTTAGTCATCATCAAAACAACAATAACCCTAACAACATGACCAACTTGATCAATACTAGCCATAATTTCAATAGTAGTAGTAATATCAAAGTAGAAAATTTTGGAGGGATAGGGAATTATTGGGAAGGAGATGATCTAAAAGTGGGAGAGTGGGACTTGGAGGAATTGATGAAAGATGTTTCACCTTTCCCTTTTCTTGATTTCCAAGTTGAATAACCCTACAACAACATTTAATATCCCTATGGACATCAAGAAATCCTTTTTTTTTTTTCCCTTTCTCAACATTAGGCCACATAATTTCAATACTATATATAGTTTGGACATCAAATAGAAGATGACAAGGTAAAGAATCTCATAAGAATAAGGATTATTGTTTCCTAGTAGATATATACTTTTTGTTGGCCTATGCCACAATGCAAATCTTTGTATAGGATGTTTTACATTACCTTGTACTTCAAATGATGTAATTAGGAAAAGGGTATTTTGGTCATTTGATTAGAAAAAGGGTAATTTGGTCATTTGTACTTCATTTAGGTGTTTGTAATAATCACCATATATACTCTTCAAGAGATATATGTATAGTCAATCACATGGGATAATGTAGAGATTAGTGATTGTCTATTAGTCTCTGTGTACAAAATCATTTAAAATGTAATCAAATATGTTTTTAATTAGTGGATTGAACAAGCTAAGTCTTATAGACAAATAATTAGTACTATGTCTGCTTATTCGTGCTTGAAAAATGATCGTATCGGTCCCCTACTTTAAATGGATATTCTTAGCCATCCTCGTGTATCATGCTCCTCTTATTCATTTTAATTTGTTCAGTGCGCACTTTATAGTAATTAATATTAGCATTTTATTTAAAATGTTAAAAGTGACAAATATATACATTTGCTTTTACTAATTCAATATAGATTTTTATTTTTATTTTTCACTTTTAACATATAAAGAAAAAACAATTATTTTTTTCATGTTTTACCTTTAACATTAATTATTTATTTTGATTCCTAAATCATTTCTCTGAATACCTAAAATTATGCATCAATTAATAAGAATATTATCATGGTAAAACACTCATATTCAATCATTATTTTTTAAGGGCATGTAAATTTCAGAATGGACAAGTAAAAGTTGATCGAAAGAATTTTAATCAAGGATTATGGATGTGACACGCAAGTAAGTTACCCTTAAATGGTTTAAGCTCTAAGGTGATGATAAGTCCACTTGGAATATGAAGTTTCCACATATATAAAAGAGTGAAAAGTCAGCTTGCTCTAATTGTCATTAGGACTTTGTAATCATAACATTAATTACTACTTAACCTTAATGGTAGAATTCAAAGAACAATCATAGCTTTATTAACCTTTCCACTCTCACTCCTAAAGGTCGAAACAGAGTCATTTTCTATGGGGAAGTTAATCAGTGCAAAATGAAATCATGGCTAGGGTAACAAAGAAACTTACCATAATAAATAAAATATGAATTACGGTGGAATGATTGAGATTTCTTAACTAGAGGTCTTGAGTGTAAACATCTGAGAATAAAAATTAATAAAATATGTTAGGAGCGCCTTCAGAAATAATTATTTTTTTATATTTACCCAATATCTTTGCTCTAAAAAATAATAAATAATTGATAAATTAATTGAAGTTTGTACAAAGCTAATCCACACATGCCTTTATATCCAAAAGAAAAACTTGGGTCTACCTAGAATATCTTTAAAACAAGGGGAAAATATCTGCTATATTTTGCCATCTACAGCTGGTTCATGTATATTTTTACTATTACACAAATAGCTAACAGAAGTTTAAAAAAATTAAATTTATTTTTTAAAATTATTTATTTAAAAAAAAACATGTATGAGTATAATTAATCCTTCTCATGCATACGTATTTCTTTTTATTTTTTTATTCGACGACTAATTTGAATTTATTATTTAATGATTGAATGCAAAATTTATCATACATATATTCCTCAATTTTTCTTACAGTTATAAAAAATTAATTATTTCCTCATTTCAATGATTATTTTTAGGAAAAGGGTATGATATATATATATATATATAAAGATGCCAAATAAACAGGTACATGTTTCTTTGACTTTTTTTTTTTTTTTTTGAAAAAATTACTTACATATACCAGAGATTAAAGACAGTAAAAATGGAATTCACATATGTCACCCGGTAAGTTATTATCAACTCTGAATTTCTCTTAATAAATATCTAGCAGGAATAGATTTTTAAGGCTACTTTACATAAATTATGTAATGTAAAAAGTTAATTATTATTTAAAAAAATTAATTATAATTTTTTCTATTTTTTTTTCAATTAACAGAAATCCCTTGAAAATAAAGTAATCTAGATACATTAATTCATATAAAAATTACTAACAAATTAGGAGTTTTAAGTATCAACAGATAACTAAAATATAATATATTGAACATAGAGATAATTTAATTAGTAGAATTAATGTATCTGGATTATTGAATTAATCTATGCTGATGGAAAGAAGGAATTTTTGAAATGGATGGAAATAATAAAAAATATAATTAAATTAAAAAATTATTTTTTAAAAATATAAATTTAAATAGAAGATTATGGAGTACACGAATTAGAATAAGAAATTAGTGGATATAGTTATGTATTATGGATCTAGCTTCAGCTTTTATACCTGTAGTAGTACTAGAATTTACTTTTGTCGGCTCTTATCCTGGTCATTTTTATTACTATCAGTAATTTTTTTTGGTATTTCGATTATCTTATTTATTTTATTATAGTTATTTGGTTTTTTTTTTCTATATACTTTATCAATCATTCTTTATTTTTTGAGCTATAGCTTCTTCCCTTTTTGTTTTATTTGGACTATTTGAAATGCTTTTATTTATTTATTTTAATTAAAAATTTATCAAAAATAATTTTCTATCTCTCAAGTTAAAAGTAAGATTTTTATATATTTTATTATTTTTAAATCTCAGTTGCAGAATTGCAGTGGATATGTTATTGTTGTTGTAACTCTATTTTCATACATCTTGGGTTGCAGGTGACACTAATACAGAAAAGACATTGAGTGACAATATATTTTTATTTTAGCGGTAATATTTATTGCTATAAAATAATTCAGCGGCAATTGATCGAGTTAAAGTCACCATATTTTAAGAGGCTAACACCTTAAGTTATAAAATGTTTATATTTATTATTACCATTAAATATAATATAACGAGAACTATATTATTATTCATAAATAATTATCACAAAATTCTTTATTTGTTGGCGTGTGAAAGGTGTCTTTGTAGGGGGAAAAAAAAAAAGGTGTAAGATGGATAATTTTTGTCGGTTTAGGTTAGGAGACAATGTGATTTGTGTATAGTTAGAGGATGAAAAATAAGTGCTTTCACAAATCATTTCACCTCAAGATTTATGACACTCCATAACTAACTAATCTGACTTTAATATACCTATTTGTCTGCAAGGTTTCTTCATATCTTTTTCACAACATTGTTTGATTACGTAAATTGTGCATTGTGGTGAGGTCAGCTTTAATTTTGTGCACAATTTTTATTACACTGAAATTGTGAAGGGAGGATATATATATATATATATATAAAATAACATACTTGATAAAATAGGGTCTGAAGAGAATAGAGCGTACACAATTTTATTATTATCTCATAAAAATAGAGAGGATGTTTTTAAAAATTTCTCGACTCAAATGTATCAATCCTAAACAAAAGAAGAGAAAAAATAATATATATATATATATATATATATATATAGATTAAACCGAAGAGCAATGTCGGTTCTACAAGGAAAAAAATAAAAATAGCTAAATGATTGTAGAGCAATAATAACACCACTATAAAGGCACGACTAATAATATGATAAACCTTAAATCGATAAGGCAAGACAACATGATGTTGTCAACATCCTGCCCTAATATGCGACCTCCACCCCTTTCTATCTAAGATCGTATCCTTGGTGATATGAAATTGTGTCATATCCTGTCTAATCACATATTCTTAATATTTTTTAGATCTATCTCTTCCCCTCTGTGTAACCCCTAAATTCAACCTCGCGCCTCCTAATTGGAGGGTTAATACACCTCTTTTGTACATGTCCAAAATATCTTAATCTCGCTTCTCTCATCTTATCTGCCATAGAGGCTACTCCGACTTTTTCTCGAATAATCACATTACTGATCGTATCACTCCTAGTATGACAACATATTCATTTTACAAAAAATTTAGCACATCATGTAAAAGATAATTATGTGACGTAGGTTAATTAAGTAAGCTCACTTAAAATAATAACATATATTTAAGTGTTATAGATTAAAAAAATACGGAGAAAAAAAAGGGGAATCTAATATCTTTAAATAGAAAATAATCATCTTTGAATATCATTCAATGGCTGCTTTACTTTAATGTTGGGAAATTTTCATTTCTTTATATATACCCTCTTCATAGCCATTTAACTTATTTATTAGTCATTATTAACCTCTTTAACCTGTGACACATTATGACAACTAATTTATTATCAATATTCTTTCATCATAAAGTTGAAATTAGTGTATATATAAACTAGTTTCGATGCATGTGCATTATACGTAAATATCAAATCATATGAATATTATTTTTTTAAATAATATAACAATAATAATATACTCAGTGTAATCATAATATTGATGTTACTTTTTAAAAATAATATCAATATTATTAAATTAAAAAATAAGTAGACGATTATAAATGGAATAATAGAGTATGAGTTCCTATGAATAATGGATGTAATATAAGTTCTTATGAATAATCGATGCTAACTTTCGTATGATTACTAATTGTGTGTACATTAAAGTTGTGAAATCAATATATGGAAACTAGGGGTGTTCACGGTTTGAATAAAAACTAATCCAAATCGAAAAATTAAATCAAACCGATTTATTTTGGTTTTGGCTTGGTTTGATTTTAGTTTTTAAAAAATCAATAGTATTTGGTTTGAGTTTGAATTTGTTTGAAAAAACTGAAGAAATAATCGAACCGAACCGAAAAATTGTATTAATATATTTTATAATTATACATACATAATACATTGCTTATAAAATTAGTTTTTATTTTTTAATCTACTTTATGAAAGCATAAATGTTCAAAACGAGAATATTTGTCTTATTATTGAATGTATATGAATGTCTATAACAATTTTTTCTGAACTAGAAATGTCACTAGCTCTTTTTTCTAGGCCAAAATGATAAATTTTGAAACTATTTTCACAGTAAATTTAGCGATTGAAAGTTTTCTAATACCAGTTCTTCTAACTATTTTTCGTTTTGAATAGATTATTCTCACTTTTTCTCCATTTCAAATGTATCATTGCTTTTATTTTTGTGTATAGTTAATAACCGAATAACCAAACCAAACCAAAATCGATAACAACTAAATCGATAAATGTATACTATTATTGGGTTGGTTTGATTTTGTTAGACCCCGAATGTTAAAGTAAGTAGGGGTGAAACGTAATTTTAAAAAAAAAAAAAAAAAAAAGAAGAAAAAAA
>JAPFFP010000009.1:2658533-2686999 GCA_026153255.1 Solanum medicagineum | reverse complement strand
TTGATTGTGGGCAAGGATACTTCCAAAATTGACGAGCTGAAAAAGGAGTTGTGTAAGTCTTTTTCTATGAAAGACTTAGGCCATGCCAAACAAATTTTGGGCATGAAGATCACTCATCTCAGAGAAGAAATGAAGATTTATTTGTCACAGGAGAAATACATTGAATGTGCATTGGAGCGCTCCAATATGAAAAATGCTAAGTCTGTTAGCATACCTCTTGCTAGTCATATGAAGTTGAGCAAGAAGATATGCCCAACAACAAAGGAGGAAAAAGAGAATATGGCCAAAATTCCATATTTCTCTATCATTTAAAGTCTAATATATGCAATGGTATGCACTAGACCTGATATTACTCATATAGTTTGTGTTGTAAGCAGATTTATTGATAATCAGGAAAAAGAACATTGGGAAGTTGTAAAGTGGATACTTAGGTATTTGAGAGGAAGCTCAGATGAATGTTTGTGTTTTAAAGTCTCTAGTCAAATCTTGAAGGGCTATACAGATGCTGATATGGCTGGTGACCTTCATAACAGAAAATCCACCACTGGATATTTGTTTACTTTTTCAAGGGGAGACATATCATGGCAGTCAAAGTTGCAGAAGTGCGTTGTACTATCTACAACTAAAGCTGAGTATATTGTAGCTACTGAAGCTAGCAAAGAGATAATATGGCTTAAACAATTTCTTCAAGAGCTTGGGCTGCAGCAGATGGAGTATGTCGTTTATTGTGATAATCAAAGTGCAATAGATTGAGCAAGAACTCGATGTACCATGCAAGGACAAAACATATAGATATGAGATACCACTGGATTCGAGAAAAAATAGAGAACAAATCTGTACAGGTTGAAAAGATCTCTACAAAATAAAAATCCTGCAGATATGCTGACCAAGGTTGTAACGAGAGACAAGTTTGAATTACGCAAAGGGCTTGTCGGCATAATCTATCTCTGAAAGAATGGAAGTACCTCCTTCCAATAAATAGGTCTGAAGGGGGAGATTAATGGGGTCCATACCCATTAAAATAAATAAAGAAAGAAACAATTAGGTACAATGAGAGCAATGATCATCAAATCTCAATCTCTAATTCCACGGGTACTTATTTAACACTATAAATTAATTATCTTAAATATAAACTTCTCCTTCGTGGAGGACATTTTGAAAGTGAATCTTTGAAAAATTAATACATTTATATTTACACTTTAAATTCAGTAAATTTGTATTCATAAACTTTAAATTTACTTTTTGAATGCAAAAGCATCAACTTCTAAACTATTCAAAGAAGTGAAGGAACTTGCTAGGGAATTTAGGAAGAGACAAGTTAGATGAGACATCAATTTCGTGTCTGCTTGGGCATTCTAAACCAACCAACCACATCCCCAAAATCTTACATGCCCCTCAAAATTTAAAGTATTAAGAATAATTCACCACTTCCCTGAAATAAGAGCTTTCATATATATTCAAATTTAGAGAGAAAACGTATGTGCAATTTTAAATTTATGAATTTTAAGGTTAAATTTTTTATACATATTTAATAGATTTTTTAATACGTCTATAAGATTTATGTTATAATTACTGAGTTTGATAAGTTCTTAGATAGGTGTGGCAAAATCAAACCTATAAAAACACGCTCTATCCAAATTTGGGTTGGTTATTTGCCCGGTCAGAATTATCGAGTTCGATAAGCTTTTAAGTAACTTATTTATATTTTTTCAAGGCTTTCAAATAAGTTGCAAAAGAGTTTATGTTGTCGTCTTTACTTTCTTTTTTGCTATGTCATGATTTTTAGGCATTTCGTTGTTAGCTTCACATTCTTATTTCTATACTTGCCTTATGTATGGATATGTCAAGAGGTTTGATTGGGATTTTATTGAGACACTTAATCATCATGTTATATTTAGGGTGTAGCTTGGATCCTGATAATAAACTTGGTATTAAAACATAAGGTTAAGATATCTTAGGGTGTCTGAAAGTTGCATCGAATAGTGTCTTGTTTATAAATGTAAAGATGTTATATCTATAAATAGAAGCCTAGGAGGTATTTTGAAAGTATCTCAATATCACTTCTTTCATGATCTATGTCATGCAATAGAGCGTACTCTAAGTTTTCCTTCAACAATGATTTTGCTTGGTGGTTTTTAGAAAATGCCTCGAAGAAGAGCTCTAATACAAAAAGGGGTAAATGAGAATGAAGGACGAGCCCCTCCGGCCCCTAACGATCCATTATTGGTCAAGCAAGTAACAAATGTCGAGTTTCGAGCCGCTATCTTCGTGCTTGTCTAAGCCATGACTACTTAAGTACTTAAAACAAAGGATGGTATCTCCTACAAAGGTTAGAGCCTTTACAAGGATGAATCCTCCCGAGTTTTACGGATCCAAAGTAGATGAATGTTACGCTGGAAAATGACCGACTTTTAAAGAAAAATGAAAATAGTTCGAAAATAGAAAAATCGGCTCAAAATCAATTGATTTGAGTGAAATCAATTTTTCGAAATTCGAAAGGAAAAACAGAGTCGCCACCTAATTTTGCGGATAATTAGGAAACCATTAATATTTTAAAAGACTAACAGAAAATCTTTTAAAATTCAGAGAAAAAGGTTCGGGTTCATATTTCCATTTCGAGAAGGTTTTATGCACTCGAAATGGCTGCTAAATGCAGTTATCCGGCGATTAGGAAGGTTCGACTAACTTTGAAAATTTGACTGGACTTGAAAAAGATTTACTGTTTTTGAAATTGATTAATTTTTGAAAGATTGGACTACGTTTTTAAAGAACTTGACTAGATTTGAAAAGATCCGACTAAAATCAACTAAACTGAAAGCAATTGACTAAACTTAAGAAGTTGACTAGGAATGTAAAATCACGTTTATTTTTTAATTTTAAATGCAAATACTTTCCCAAATGAAAATTAAAAAAAAATAAAAAATATAAACGGTTTTTGACATGTTGGGAAATTTCGCGTAATAGAGACATGTATTATCGTTTATAACCAAAGAACTACACATTCTAGACAAGATTCGGCAGATAGAGGCAAACGACCCTGTTAATATTCAAATAGATAACCTTCAAACTGTAACAGGTTGAAACTTGAATCATTACAGCATGTATTTGAGGAATAAAACTATTTCGGCACCATTTTTGACTTTTAATAACTCAACAGTAAGCAGAAGGATATTAGCAAATCTTAATCAATACGAGTATTAGGCTCGACTGATAGCATACAAAAAAAAAACATGACAAAAGAATCATTTTACATGCTACATTTGGGAAACAATTCCAAAAATCAATAGGTTACATTACCTTTGAAACTTGAACCAGACTAAGAGCGATTTAACGACAGCTAACAACAACAGTGAAACAACAAACCACAGCATCACTCACAATAATAGGAAAATTCCAATCAATAACGACAAACGCAAGTATGAATAACCTCAACATAATTTCAGCAAACACATTCAGTTCACAGTATAGGGCACTCAAAAACGAAAATGAGATCAAAATATTACCTTCTTCGGGGCAGCGAACTGAGACGACGAGCTTAAATGAAGACAAACTCGCACCAACACGAGCCCCAAACTGCCTAAGAATCAACCAAATTTTTCGAATTCTCTGATTATCGATGGCTCAAAATTCTTATGGGTTTTTCCAAATATGACTGCGGCTGTCCCTTTTCAGTGAAAGAACAAGGGGAATTTATAGCCTCAAATTAGGGAAAATTGAGGGGGAAATCTGATGGGATTTTGAATTCAAAATCAATAGTGGGTAGGGTCGATTCCTACTTTTGACAAAGAAAAACACGTGGGGGACAAGAACGTTGGGTGGTTGAATGTTGAGGTGCTTTCGGCGTTTGTCGGGTTTTGCTGTTGGAAATGAAGAAGAAGGAGGTTGGAAGGTTTGAGGAAGCAGAAGAAAAGAAGAAGAAACAGAGGAGGAGAAGAGACAGTTGTGGGTTTGAAGAAGAAGAAGAGGTGAAGAAGATGAAGAGGGAGGCGGCTGCGCTAGGGTTTGGTTGGGGAAGATGAGAGGAAAGGGGAAGAAGAAAGGAAAAGAAAGGGGGAGCATGACATATAGCTAGCGCGTGTGCAACACGCGCCCTTGTTTAATTAATTAATTAATTTTTTTTTGAGAAAATAATTGTTAAAAAATTGTTTAAAATAAAAATAAAACTTGATGACTAATTTGACACCGTGGAAGGGTAAAAATTGGGTGTCAACAATGAGGACCTACATAATTTTATTGATAAGTTATACAAAATTATAACCATCATGGTGGTGTCGTCCACAAAAAAGACAGAAGTAATTACCTATCAACTTAAGGGTGTTACTTAAATATAGTACAATTAATTTTTGAAAAATCAAGATAGGATAATTTTTCTCCTAGTATATTGCTACTTTTATCGTATTTACATATTATCATATGCTTCTCATTTTTGTCGTTTTTTTTCCTCTTTTTTCTTTTCTTTTCCTGTTTTGTTTTATCAAGTATCTTCTACTTATGGAACTTGATTTTTAAGACGAAAGTTCTCGGAAATAGCCTTTCTATCTCTATGAGGTAGTAGTAAGGTGTGCATACGCACTTCCTTCTCCAAACTGCACGTGTGGGGTTCTACTGGATATGTTATTGTTTGAGTTAATATCTTTGAAAAATATAGTCAGTAAACTTACTGTTGACACCCAAGTTTTACCCTCAATGATGTCAAATTATTCACGGGGCTTTATTTTTATTTCTAACAATTTTTAAATAAATTATTAAAAAAAATAAAGACGGGCGCGTGTGTTCCACGCGCCCCTAATATTAGCATATGCCCCTTCCTTCTTCCCCATTCATTCTTTCCCCAAATCAGAAAACCTGAAAAAAACCTAAGACAGCCAAATCGCCGTCGCTTCCAAATCCCGGCGATGAAGGCTTCCTCATCGTCGCCGTCTTCACCGTCAACTCAAAACCCACCCCCCATCTTCCCTCTCCACCCGCGTTTGCATCGCACCAATATTCACCCGACCAGAAATCAGTCGACCCATACTCTCCTTCAAATCGTACCTACTTCCCCGACAAAGCTGACAAGCGCGCCCTCCTCGCATAATCTCTCTCCTCACGCGTGTTTCAAATCTCGAAACCCATACCCGTTGTCGTTTGTCCCTCACGTGTACCCTAGAATAATCCAAAACCCATACTTCTTTGTCGATTTTGACTGTTGCTCCGATTTTTATAAAGCTTAGTGGTTCTTCATCGAAAAGAGAGGATATTTTGGAATGGAGAGGGAGAGCGTTCTTGTCTAAAGTTTCATTAATTCAAAGCTGAAATCAGAGCGTCCGTTCTGTTTGAGTCGCAAATTTAAACTGAGCTTTGTGGTGGTGTCGAAGTTCATTGTTAAGCTCGTCGTCCCCAATTCGCTGCCCCCGAAAAGGTAATACTCTATCTTCTCCCTCATGTCGAGTTTCAGAGATTGTGGGTGATGTACGATTCTTGAAACTCTGTTGACGTTCCCCGCTAGCATTCGTTCTGTTTTTCATGAAAAATCCCTGTTGTGCTAAGTTGATGTTATGGTGACGTTATCCCGTATTGTCGAGACGGTTTCTGGAGTTGTAGGTTGTATCTGTCGCTTTGTTTGAATGTTCTGTCGATTAGCTGACTAGATGTTATGATACACCGATACTGTGATATAACTGCTATTTGAGTAATCAGAGGACTTCCAAATTGTGGGATCACCTTCCCCGTTTCATTCGAATGTTTCGTTCAAAATTGAACCCGCTCATTGAGTGATGTTCTGTGTGTGACATGTTAAATATTTGACTTGAGCTTGCAGTGGTTTCAAATGTGTAATGTAATATGAAAAACACTCTTCTGAATGTCTTATCCATTAGTGCTGTCATCTGAGGTTTAATCTTCCGTTGTTTAAAGAATGTTATAACGGTGCTGGCCAGTTAGTATGATAATACTCTGTTTGCTCACAAATCTGTATCAGATTTCTAGGAATTTTCAGCTTTGTTCTGCTTCTTTATGTTTTGAGCTGGGTTCACATCTAATCATTTTCGTTTTAAACTGCATTTCAATCTCACTTTTATTTCAAGTTTTACATACTGTGTCTGAGCCTAAATGCGTAACTGTATCAAATGCCTCCTGTTTGTATTAACTGGAAATCTTGCGGTGATGCTATAATACTATCGTTATTTGGTCATTAATACATTTTTGTGACTGTTTGCGATGTTGCTGGCTGACTAGTCTGTGCTGTTAAGTTGATGCAGTAGTTTTGTTGTTATTGATAGTGTCAGTTCGAAAGTGAACTCCTCAATACGAACCTGCTGCTGAAAAGTTCTTGTTTGCTGATGCTATTGTTTAAGTACAAATCCTTTAGTGTGTAATGCTTAAGTTTATTCTTTGGTCATTATAGAGTGTCGCAATTATATTGCTATGAACGTGATCTGTAGCATGCCAATTAGGTTGTTCTGTTTGGTTCTTCTGAGAGCTAGAGTTGATGTGATTTTATGTCTCAAATATATGTTGTAACATTATCATTTTGTCATTTTGAGCCTCTTGCTAATTCTTAATTTTTATTCCTGTGCATGAACGATGTTCCGAGTCCCATTGGGTCTCCCAATTCTGCATTTCT
This sequence comes from Solanum medicagineum, assembly GCA_026153255.1. Classification (NCBI taxonomy): domain Eukaryota; kingdom Viridiplantae; phylum Streptophyta; class Magnoliopsida; order Solanales; family Solanaceae; genus Solanum; species Solanum medicagineum. The sequence goes on along the minus strand of JAPFFP010000009.1, from coordinate 2,680,395 downwards.
GGGGCCAAAGAGGCTCAAACTTCTTCTATATCGAGTCAACCCCATCCCAGGAGAAAGAAGCCGTTAAGCAAAAGTTGCAATAGAGACAAAATGGGATAAGAATTACTTTAGCTCCTTTCTTTATTTTATTTCGTTTATATTTTGTATGCATTTGGATGCTAACATTTATTCTATTCAAATGAATTCTTTTTTTCTTTATAATTAAAAAAAACATAACCTTTTAAACTTTTAATAAAATAATTAAAAATTATATAAATATCTAGAATTTATTTAAATTATAAAATTTTCAAAAACTTTAAGTGGTTCTTGCTTCTCCTTGTTTCTGTTCCTAACTCCTCCCCGGGTAGTTCCCAATGTTTGGCACTTTCTATACTTCATGGGTGCAACATCAACAAATTCGCTCATGATCAAGTTACAACCTAAGATCTATGACCATATTATGTTAACTGTTCGTATTTCGTTCATTCCATCGGTATGCTCCCAGGTACCTGTAATTGTGATCCGTTTGCCCAATATCCATAAATGACTTGTTTTTGGTAATAGATGAACATTACCATATGTAAATTGGGGTGCATGATAGACATCGGTACTCCAGTGCATTTCTCCATCTGAATCAGAATAACAGCAAGCAGCATCAGGTTCAAGAGACTAGAACGACCTCTCAGTAAATGAGATTCGATACGTCAAGCTAGTTAGATTCTACAAGCAGGACAAGTTGTCAGCAAGGCAAGAGAAAGCGCATTCCATCCTGCAGTCATCATTCTCTTTGCGGGCAAAAGAAGGAAAAATTCAAGTCAAATAATGTGATACAAATTAAAACTTAAAAATAAACACTTTCTTTGTTTAATAGGAATTAAGAAAAAAAAGTAATTTTATTAAATCACTTTTATGAATTATTATTAATTCATAAAATATTAATAAATTTCTTAATTCATTAAAATAGTAATATACATTATTATTAATTTTATAAATTAAATAAATATTTTAAAATAATATAATAAATAAATAAAAATAGACGGACTGAGTAGCATGTCAACTATTCAAAGAAAGTGATCAGCTAGGACTTCCAAGGAAAATACACGTGTCTAATCAAACTTCATGAATTTGGTTCTCCAGGAATTTGAGAATCTTCTCTCAATTGAAAATGAATTGTGGGACCAAAAAATATTATAGCCTTAAAATATTACTCCATTTATTTCAAATTAATTAAATTTTTGATGCTCTTTTTATATTTAAAATAATTAAATTATTCGAAGTCCAAGAAGAATGTTTGAAATTTTTTATATATTTATCAATGTTTGAATTTTTTTTCATATTTGTCATTTCATTTATTGAAGTTTTATATTTCTAAGAAATCAGTTATATTATATATTTATGATTTCACAAAAAGTAATAGTGAAAAGTATAGTGTAAATTTTATTTTTGAATGTTTTTCTTAATATGTGTTTATTACCTCATAAATTTAATTAAAATAAGACTAAAGGAATAGTAATTTAACATGTTATATGAGAAGTTTAATTTTTTAAAATTATTAAAAATTAAGAAAAATATGTTAAATAAATTAAAATAAAAAATAACTTTTACACTATCTTAATTTAAAAAAAAAAAGAATGATATTTCTCAAAATGTGATATAGACTATCCATACTTTGGTGCAGCCTAAAGAAAGTACATTCAAAAAAGGAAAAAAAAATAAAAAAAAGAATGATATTTCTCAAAATGTGATATAGACTATTTATACTTTGGTGCAGCCTAAAGAAAGTACATTCAAAAAAGGAAAAAAAATAAAAAAAGAGAGAAACTTTTGAACCAAAGAAAATTCTTTAATTTAGGTCCATTAATCAAGAGGTACTTTTTATTGAACAAGTTAACACAATTTGTTTCTCCTTTGAAGTTGAAGCTTCTCTCTTTATCTCCCTTTCATTTTCCAAGCTCATAAAATTCTTGTAAGTTGGTAAGTTTATTCTGTCACTCAAATGAATCATCATACTTCCTTTCTTCATCAAACTTTATGAATTCTTGAAATTTCTTTTAAAATTACACTGTCATACAATGTTGAATTCTTTACCTTCTTTTTCATATTATTTTAAACCCCTCGATGAAAATACTAACTCTGTCACCGACTATATATATATGTCATATGTGTGCGTTTGATATTGAGAATTTTGCATTTTCAGTAGTGGAGTGGGAAACTATTTTCTTGGTGATTTAGCAATTAGTATGGCGGAGAAACAAGTTTCAAATTCAGATAATGGAAAAGTCCCATTCTGCATTTTCTTTAGGGAAGGAAGGTATGTCTCACTCCCCCCTCCTTCATGTTTGTGATCAATCATTGTAAAAGATACATATACACTATTGGCCTATTAGACAGGATATGATGCAACTTCATTTCATTGAAGATATCTAGGTCATGTATTAAGTTAGAAGGTTAATTGACTAGTAGGGATAGGATGATGTGTGGCAGGGGTGGAGCTACATTCACCCAAGGGTGGTTAGATGAATACCATTTGTAGGAAATTTTTTTTGAATATATAGGTTAAATATAGATATTTTGATGTATATCAATTATTGAACATCTTTGATACAAAAATCACTCACCATGTTCTAAAAGTATGAATACCCTGGACGAAGATGCTGACTCCGTTACTAATGTCTAGGCTTGTGATATAGTAGATTAGCAGGATTAGTCACGTATTTATATTTAGTATTGTTATTGTCTGTCTTATAGTTGTTGCTTTTATCGCATTTATATATTATCTTTTGTTTTTCACTTTATATCTAGTATCTTCTGCTTTTGGAAAGCAGTCTGATGTTTTTGAGTCAAGGGTCTTTCGGAAATAGCCTCTCATCTCTATGAGGTAATGGTAAAGTTTGCATACATTTTACCTTCCCTAGAACCCACTTGTGGAATCTCATTGGGTATGTTATTGTTGTTATTTTACTATGTTATCCACTTCGCTCAAACCCGCACCTTATAAATAGTTTCTTTTTTACTTCTTATGTGGGACTTTATTGACACATACCATACATGTAAACATGTTATAGCAGGTAACTTCTCGTATTTTTTAGATTACTATCTGTTTTATTTTTTTATTAGAACTTCATATTTGAAGGATGGTTAGTTGGTTGCCTGTAGTTATCTTTTAGGTGATTTGATGGTTATACTCAATTACTTTCTTGAATCAATTAGATCAATTTTTGTTTTAGATGATGGACTTGTTCATTCATTTGATCTCTTTATCTTTTCTGTTCAAGATTAGTTGAAAAAGTAGTGCTATATGCTGATATTAATCTAATATATCCTAGGAAACTTTATTTTATTTTTGAAATGTTGCGATTTTTTCATAATTTACTAGTAATATATTTCTGGTCTTTTTGTTCAATTTATTGTGTGCCATGAGCAGATCAGTATTTAAATTGGACGAGTTAGGCCGTGAGATTGCAAGAATTGCCCTCCCAGCTGCACTAGCTTTAACAGCAGATCCTATTGCATCTCTGGTTGATACAGCATTCATTGGCCAGATAGGTAACCTTAAACATTAGCAAAATAGTTATTACTTTCTCTGTTTCAATTTATTTGTCTGGTTTTTGACTTGACACCGAGTTTTAAGAGAAACAGATTGAAACACAGGGAGTACTACTTTACGGAAACAGATTTTATATGTTATAACCATCAAAACTTTGGTTGATATAGGTCCTGTTGAGCTTGCTGCTGTGGGAGTTTCGATTGCTGTTTTCAATCAAGCATCGAGGATTGCAATATTTCCGCTCGTCAGTGTCACTACTTCTTTTGTTGCTGAGGAAGATGCAATAACAAAAGTAAGCCCCGAACCACGAGACAATGAAAGCCAGGATCAACAACCACAAGATGTTGAAGGATTGGATACAGAGTCACAATCAAACAGTGAAAATAAAGAGCTAATACCTCAAAATAGTACGTTCGTAGTCCATGTTTTTCTCACACTATTATATCAAGAAGATTAAATCTAAGTTCATTTGTATCGTCTTCCATTTTATCAATTGATTCTGCAGGGAGTGTGTACAAGTCCGAAACGACAACCACATCCTTTGAAGTTGTGAAGCCAAAACCTGAAAAGAGGCACATTCCATCTGCATCGTCTGCATTGATCATCGGTGCCATCCTTGGCTTCATCCAAGCAGCTTTTCTTATATCTGGAGCAAAGCCTATATTAAACTTCATGGGAGTCAAATATGTAAGTAAGGTTCTTAATGAATTCATTAAATGGCTTTAGTTGAACGGTTGAATATATGCTCCATCCGTCTTCGTTGATTCCTCTAATATTACAGGGATCACCCATGCTAAAACCAGCCCAAGAGTACCTAAAATTGAGATCACTCGGTGCACCAGCAGTTCTTCTCTCATTGGCCATGCAAGGAGTTTTTCGAGGATTTAAGGATACGAAAACTCCACTCTATGCAACTGGTGAGCTACTCGGAAACTGAATCAAGCTTCGACAGATTTTGATCTCATCAGTTCTTTTCCTTTCAGTGGCTGGAGATTTGACAAATATAATTTTGGATCCCATATTCATTTTTGCATTCCGTATGGGCGTCAGAGGTGCTGCAATTGCTCATGTAATTTCACAGTGAGTAGATGATTATTTCTAGAGAATAACTAAACTTGTCAGAAAATAGTTTTCCGATATATCGTTGCTTTACCCGAAAAGTATTTTGGGACATGTTAAGATGTAGATTCTTATATGACTTGGTAGTGCAGGTACCTAATTTCGGTAATACTTATTTGGAGATTGATGGAAAAAGTTGATCTCTTACCTCCTAGTCTAAAGTATCTGCAATTTGCTCGATTTCTCACAAATGGTGAGGCTTTCTCTGATGTTGTTAATCCTTTATTCAAACGTAGGGTCTATTACTTAGATGGTCACTTAACTAATAGTTATTATCTCAGAAAGCCACTCTTCTTCTTGGTTCTCATTTTTCTTCGATAAAGAAAGTAACTTTCTGAGATGATAACAATCGGCTGAGTTACCATCTCAGAATTCAACTCTTCAAACGGATAATTTTGGTATAACAAGGCTCAAGAAATGCTTATGTTAGTTTCTTAATGTTTCCCTTCTTTCATATTTTTAGTTTTATGATTACTTTTTAGCATAATTTTGCGGTTATCTGCACTCTGAATCATGACAGAAAATGTGTAAAAGAAATTTTCATGGTTCTTTAGTTCTCGTATTCAACTCTCTCGGTCTGTTTTGATCTTGTCTTCGTGTTCCTCTGTAATGTCATCTGATTGCTTTGGCATTTGCAATGGGAGTTGAATACGGAGACTGAGTAGACGGGCCAGCTTCTTAGGATATCAAACTATTGGCAATGTGAAATGCTTTTATTCAACAAATTCGTTCTGCTTTTCGGTCTACTAATTAAAAGAAAGTTTCTAATGTTCAAGTACTAGGTGGAGTTAGTTCATTAACTATTCTCTCCTTTTCTTTCTATTCTCTTTGTTGCCTCTGAATTTCAGGATTTCTATTGTTAATGAGGGTCATAGCAGTGACGTTCTGTGTAACGTTAGCTGCATCGTTGGCTGCGAGGTTAGGACCCACAGAAATGGCTGCATTTCAGGTCTGCCTGCAGGTTTGGTTGACTACATCTCTTCTAGCTGATGGGTTGGCCGTTGCCGGTCAGGTAATATACAATCTTCCAATTAGCATATTAGCATCAGAACTATCAAAACGTAAACGGAATTCAGAACTTTGACCTTTCTTTTCTATATCAGGCCATATTAGCAAGTGCATTTGCTCAAAAGGACTATAATAGGGCTGCTGCTACAGCAGCAAGAGTGTTACAGGTATGTAGGTTGTTTAATAAGTAGACGTTCGCGTATTCTTAACAGTGAACTATTTTTGACCTCCAAATTCTTGAAAATTTTGCAGTTGGGATTAGTTCTAGGGTTGGTGCTAGCACTTATCCTTGGATTTGGATTACATTTTGGAGCTAGATTATTTACAAAAGACGTCAACGTCATCCACTTAATTGGCGTTGGTATTCCGGTATCCACCATATCCTAATATGCTTTGTCAGTACAACTTAGAGAACTTTTCGATGTATATTAACAGATTTTGGACCTCACAGTTTCTTCCCATTTCAGTTTGTCGCGGCAACACAACCTATCAATGCCCTGGCCTTTGTATTTGATGGTGTAAACTTTGGCGCATCTGACTTTGCATATTCTGCCTACTCGATGGTAAGCCCACATGGCATTCCTTTTCTTTTTTCTTGTATCGACAACACAAATCAAGTTATAAATTTGTCGGTGTTTTATTCAGCATTGTGTTCTTGCATATTCACCAGGTAACAGTGGCTTTATTCAGCATTGTGTTCTTGCTCATTCTTTCATCAAGTTATAAATTCGTCGGAATTTGGGTGGCTTTAACCATCTATATGAGTCTCAGAGCTTTAGCAGGTTTTTGGAGGTATGTATATATGATCAATTACTAATGCACTCCAAATCTATGTTTCTCAGACTCTCCAAAAATGTTGTTGGATCCTCCAAAATGACACGTATCCCTCAACATTATTGGAGAGTCCGAATAACATAGCTCGAAATCTAATCTGTTTAAGCCATAAGCTAATTTGTCTAACCATGTCCATTTTCAGGATAGGAACTGAAACAGGCCCATGGAAGTTTCTTAAGGGCTAAAAGAGTCTCTATTAGAAACTTATACAAAACAAGTTTTACTGTTTTTGTGTTGCCAAGAAAGTAGCACCATTGAATCATAGTTTAGTGCCTTGTGGAGTTATATATTTATGCATTAAACTCCTACCAACAAAGAATAAGGTGATTTCACTATTATTTTGTTGTTCAAGCGTTCGGAGTTCCAGAGCTCATTCTATGTTTACTTCCTCATTCTTCTGTGTCAAGAATGATCCAATTGAATCTTCTGAAGCTGATATATAAAATTTCAAGGGCTCAGAAGAGGCTCATTTATGCTAATCTAATTAGTACTCTTCCCTTGTCATAAAAAGTGTGGAGGGCCTTTTCTAGGTAAATCAATTTACAAGTGTAGAAGGTGTTTACATGCTCGTGTGGACAATTTCAACACACTATCATAAAATCAAACCATTTTCAATATGGACAATCTCCACATACCTAACTCATAATCATAGAACGATCTCCTCGTAGTACTCTTACTCATACTCGATCTCATATCAATCCATATGCACAATACATATCAAGTGATGATGTATATCAACCAATCAAATTAATATGACATGCAATCACTTAGACTATTACAATTATACGAGTTCAATAGTTTTAACGATTTTAAAAGGTAACAAGTGAATATCGTATATCTTTCAATCTACTCATGATTGAAAAGCAAAGTGTTCATATTTCTTATCCTTCTCTCTAATATATCTATATTTATCTATACTATATTAAAAGTGTGAACACCTTTAGAAATGTTGTTTGAACTTTTTGTCCTTCATTAAATATCTCTTCTTTAGATAAAATCGTATTTTCATCATTTTTCTTTATGTTATGATTTAATTATATTTATAGTATTGACTTTTAAAATATATGGAAAGAAGTGATAAAATAAGGATTTTTAGCCGTAGAAAGATTCCTAAATCTTTCTTATTTGATAGATTTCTACTTCTTTCTTATTTGAATTAAAAAACCCCTACAATCGCTAAGAAAAATTTTAATTTACCATTGATTCTATTTAGTAATAGAATCTCTATATAACTCTGTAATGTTTTTTATCAAACGAGATACACATTTTGATCACGCACCAAGTGCATACAACAAGACTACTATTAAAAATATATGTCTGTGTAAGCCATTCAGTTTTTGCTTTCCTTCATTTCTCTCCTCTAGATGCAAGTTCTCACTAATAAACCTCTTTATACTAAAATCAAATGTAAGCAATAATAATTTTTTTAAGATATATTTTTTATTTTATTGATATGGAAAAAAGTTGCAAGCAATAATAATTTTTTATAATTTTTAAATATTTCAAATTTTTATTTTAAAATATTAAATCAATTTAATTTAATTTAACTTTAAAAATTAATCAAATTAACTTTCTAAAAGCACAACATAACAATTAAAATGAGATAGAAAGTGGATATTTTTATGTAGTGATTTGTTCATCAATATTTTGTTATTTAACTACAATTTGTCTCCCTTCTTTAAGTAAGTACTTACTAGACACCCATTAAAAGTTTCCCATTAATTAGCTTTTCCACTAAGATTGAAGTACTGAATTGACATTAAAAGTTTCCATTAATTAGCTCTCCCACTAATATTAAAGTAATGAATTGCTATTATTGGTTAATTTTTCTGATTAGACTTCCATGTATAATCCAAAAGTATTTAATGCCCACTAATTTATTTTGGCACATGGGACATGAAGTGGCATAGAATAATGAATAATGGATTTGATCCATTAATAATCAACTAAATTAAAATCACTTAAAATTACATGTTTATTAAATAACCGTAGTCATTCAAATAGTTCAAAATTTTCATTTAAAACTTACATCAATCTTTTATCAAAAAAAAAGAAGAGTTTTAGTGCTCAAAACAACTTTTATGGATTGTTACAAAAATTTTATGAAAATAATATATATTTAATTTTAAGTATGTAGTAAAAAATCAATCGATGATAATTTCAAATGAAACAAACAAAATAACTTTTATTAGTCCATATTTATGAACTTTTGGGAAAGAGTAGAAGAATGTGACTGATTATGAGACATAATATGCATTACAGACATATCATCATTATGTTTCAACTGGGTTATCGGATTTGTTTATTAGCACTGTATCTTTGATATAGTCATCAATTCTCATGAGAGATCACAAGTTATTGCAAATAAAGGTATAAATGACCGAAAAGCTGGAGTTAATATAATTCCAATTGTCATTACAAAAGCAATTAGTAATTTGGGACTAAAAGATATTTTTGACTAGGTGAATATGTACCCCACTATCTTTGAAAAAATCTTGAGTGCGAATCCACCAATCGATCTACCTATCCATATATAGAAATGAAATTTTGCATAGGAGTTGAATATCATATTGAAAAAAATATCAATAATATAAACAACTTTACTAGAATAATTTTTATTTATTTACTATTATAATAAACATCGATAAGAAATAAGAAAAAGACTTGACAAATAATGGAAGGGAAAAGAGCTTCCTCACACAGAAATTTATAGATCGTTTTTAGCAAAGTTCCTCCTTTTCAACTTCTTCTACAATAATTATTTTGCCAAAAAAAAAAAAAAAACTCTAATTGGACATAGACTACAACATTTTTTTCCCTCCCTTCCTTTGTGATTTTGATAATAAAACAATATACCGATACATGTAGGATATTGCTATTTTTTTAGCTTGGAAAGTGTGTATCATATGCATTTTTTTCTTTCCTCAACCCTAACCATGAGACCATCTTTCACCTTAATAGTAAGGTAAGATATCAACACTGGCTCCTCTTGTTTATCCACCACTGGAATAAACCTAAAACGTGGTAAAACTCCGGCGACCACCTTCTTCATCTGCAAGAATGCCATCTCCTTTCCCAGACAAACCCTAGGTCCAGCTTGAAACACCGGATACACAAAGGAATCCCTGGTAACAAACTTCCAATTCAATGTCTTGACATCCCTTTCCAACCATCTTTGTGGCCTAAAATCCGCCCAATCCTTCCCCCATACATCCTCCACCCTCCCCATTGCGTATGGATGATAGCTTATTCGCGTTCCTTTCTTTACAAACGTCCCATCGGGCAATATATCCTCTTGCATGGCTTCTTTAGTGTCAACGGGGACGGGTGGATAAAGTCTCATGCTTTCACATAGTGATGCATGAGTATATGCCATGTCCCTAACTTCATCATAAGTTGAAGAAGACGTCGTCTTAGATATTTCCTCTAAGATTTCCTTTTCCACTTTAGGGTTCTTGGAAATCAACCAAAAGAACCATGTTAGTGCAGCAGAAGTTGTGTCCCTTCCAGCCAAGATAAAACTTATCACAATATCCGTAATGAACTCTTCATCATGAACGTCGTCTTGTCCATCAGAGCTCATTAAGAATCTTGAAAGAAGATCGTCACTACAACTTATAGAAGAAGATTTTTCCTTCTTTTGCTTGATCATTTCCTTAGCCATGTCGCGAATTTGTGTTGCACAAACCCTCAACTTCTTCTCAGATCCAACGTTGAGAAATCGCTTGAGCTTCCATATAAATGGGGCGAGGGAATTGAATCTCTCGCTACTAATTCGAACAACTTCTTCAAATGCATTTGCAAATTTTGCCTCCGGAAATGATGGTAACAAGTATGCTGGATCATACCCATAAGCAACCATGCAAATGTTGTCGAAAGCAAACCTTTGAAGCAAATCTTGGATGTCAAGAACCTTTTTTTGAGATGCAGCCATAGTCAAAATAGGGATGAGACGCTCAGACAGTTCAACATCTACAACATTCTCAATGAATTTACGCAAAGATTTGGAGTTGAACTCATGGCTAGCAAGTTTTCTTTGGTACTTCCAAATGTCACCATCAGCATTAAAGATGCCATTACCTAGAAGATCCCTTAAAGTTTCTTTACCAAGATATCCTTTTTGATAGTTATGAAAGTGTGTTTTGAGAATGTGTTGAACATTGAAAGGGTTGGCTGTGAATACATGACGGTAACCTAGTGGTCGATGAAGGGTAAAAGTGAGAGATGGTAGTGTACTTAAAACAATTTCAGATGTCCATTGAATTCGACGATTTTTATTGGATTTGATTGAGAAATAAGATCCAATAATTGGATAGGATCTTGGGATCTTGGTGCACTTGGAATATTGGAAAAGATTTGTTAAAATGGTTCTTGAAATATTCATGATGAAAAACAACATGACTATTACTAAGGGAAGGAAGAAAAAATAAAGATCTGAGAATATAATTGGAAAATCAAAGTTGAACACCATTTTTTCCTCTTAATTTTTTTTTTCTTCCTCCTTTCTCATACTATGGTTTGATGAAATCAAGGTTGTGTTATATAATGCTTTTTATGTACATGTAGGACAACTGTAGAATTCCTATTCCCCACGTTTTTTTAGTCAGAATATCTTGTCATGCGGATGTCGACATTAATTCGTTTTCTTTTTTTTTAAATTTGTTTTTTTTTCAAAAAATATCTCTTTTTTATTTTTAACTTTTCAACTGGTATATTTAGGATTATAAGATTAAAGAATGTTTTAGTACATTCTAAAATTAAGTATTTTTAGTTTAAGATCATAATATTCAAAAGTCATCTTTATAATAAATTAAAACTGAGAGAGTACTAGAACTTAATTTAACTTATACTCCCTCCGTTTTAAAAATAATTTCCTTTTTAGTATGTTTCAAAAAGAATGACAATTATTAAATTTCATACCAAATCAAGCCAGATTTTTCATAAAAGGAAGGAGTATATAACACTCCCTCTATCCATCTTTACTTGTTCACTATACTATTTTGAGATATCCAACAATGATTGTCCCCTTTATGAAATCAAGAGATAATTTACCCTTAGTTCCTAATTTGTCCTTACAATTAATTATAATAATTTATCTATTATATTTTTTAAGACACTGTGTTTATTATATTCAAAGGTTAATTTGGTAGAATTACTCTTATCATTTATTACTTTTTTATCTCTATACCAAGTCAACAAGGGACAAGTAAAAATGAACAGAGGAAGTTAGTATACCTTAGTTGTTAAGTTAGGGATGTTGGTTGGCAGCATATTATCCCAGGATAATTAATCCTTGGATAAGTTAGCCTGGAATAAGTTATTCCACCATATGTATGGGACAAATTATCCCATCACTAACGGGTCATTTGGTTTGGATATAAGTTATGTTGGGATAAGTTATGATAGGATTAATTATGCTAAGAGTAGTTTTTATTGTTTGTTTGGTTTGACATATTCAAAATACTATTCATGATACAATTTGTAAGAATAAATTGTTTGTTCACAAAAACACCCCCACCTTTTTTTTTTTAATTTTCTTTGGAAGCTTTAGTTAATCATTATTAAAAATAAATTTCCTTCTTAGTTAACGTGTGTATACTATGCATTTCATGATTGTCCCATGTGTTTTTAAAATTACACTTTCATTTTGTTTAACTTAAAAATAAAACTTTCATCTTATTTAGCTTTAAATAAATTTGTCATCTTATTTAACTTTAAAAAATAAAATTTTCATCTTATTTAGCTTAAAAATAAAACTTCCATTTTAAGTTTGTTACAAGCCAAAAAATATTATCAAAATAATTTACATTTTAATTTATATATAAAATATAATTTTTAAGCGGGTAATAAAATATTTAATTTAAAATATATAATTTAGTAGTGGAGTGAACACTTTTTAAGAGAAATCTAAATATAAATCAATATAAGTATTAGATAAATAAATTCAACTTATAACATATTCATACATAGAAATTGAATTTACAAAATATAATAAAAAAATTTTTTAACAAAAACATATAAAAATAATAATTAATTAAAGTAGTGAATATTATTATAAATATTATTAAAAATATGTTAATACACATAAAATGTAAAATTGATGTATAAAAGTGAGCTTAAAAGAGTATATTTGTTATTTCACATACCTTATAGCAGGATAAATTATCCTGGGATTATCATCCACCTACAGAAGGGGATAACTTATCCCAATTCACGGCTCCTAAAAAACTATCTCAGGATTATCTTTCCTTATCCACCATACCAAACGACTCCTAAGAGAAAAATAATGAGATAAATAGTTCAACAATTACCTTATACCTTCAACCAAATATTGAATAAAATAGTCTTACATTTTATTTTCAAAATTATTATAACTTATATATGACACCAAACGATCCCTTATAGTAGCTTTTAATAATGTGAAAAGTTGATTCACTGAATTTTTACCAAAAGCGAGTTGTTCAATTAATGTTATTTCTTCTAAAATATATTAATAAGTTATTATTTTAGAGAATGTCGACGGCACCTAATTGATCGCGTTTTCCATTGTGTGCAGTGGAATTCAGCCCACAAGTTAGCTAGTTGTCAATTTTTTGCCGTTATTTTGATAAAAATTTTAATCCATCACGGGTTTTCTATCTATTTTTATAATATAAGTGGCCAGAAGCACACGTGTTGGACAGTATGTGTGCTTTTTGATAGTGAATTTGAATTAAAAATGTGTTTTATCATTTAATGCTTTTGGTCACGGAGAGGCTTCTGTTAAATTCGGCGGATCAATTTGAGGAATTACTTTGAGAGTGGAGGAACTTGAATGACTTTGATTGAGAAATTCTGAAGAGATCTAGAAATAGAAATAGAAAAAGGAACCCACCCATTGCCTTATAGCCTCTCATTTATGATTCTTGTCATCCTGTTCTCATTTTTCAATTTTCAAAAATTGGTATCAATCACCATCCACAAAACTCATATCCATGGGCCGTACAAAGGTAAACAAAATCTCATAACATAATGAGCCCGTAACAATTCATTTTAAGATGAGAAGTCTCATGTCGACAAAATAAAGGAGAGATATTGGGTATGTAAGTAAATTAGTCTTAAAGCTATGCGGGCCTAGACCCAAAGCGGACAATATCACTAGCGGGCTGGGTCGTTACAAATGATATTAGAGTTATTCTTGTATCAGCCTTATCGATGTGGGGCCGACGAATCCCGTTGATAAAATTCTAATCAACCTCTCCCATTCCACAAATCACACTAATAAAATTATATTCAATCTCTCCCATCCCACAAATCACACTAATAGAATTCTAATCAACATCTCCCATCCCATAAATCATGCTAATGAAATTCTAATCAGCCTCTCTTTGAAAACTTTCTAGATTCAGACGGTTAATATTCAAATTCAATTTTGTACAAATTAGAAGTATAAAGTTGAACTTGACACAAGAAAATTTGAAAGTTTGTAACTTGATACAATGAAACTTAAATACCAAAAAAACTTGATATAATGAATTAAACTTGATACAAGAAAATTAGAAGTATAAAGTTGAACTTGATACAAGCAAATCTTAAAATTTACAACTTGATACAACGAAACTTGATTAAAAAAACTAGATATAAAGAATCAAACTTGATACAAGGAAATTAGAAGTATCAAGTTGAACTTGATACAAGAAAAATTGAAGTATAAAGTTGAATGTGATATAAGGAAATCTAAAAGTTTGCAACTTGATACAAGAAAGTTCGATTTTTCCCTTTTGCTTAGCATATTGTTTTACCGGTGATTTTAAATTCTTTTAATCTGTTTTCATGAAATCCTATCTTTGTCAAATTAACATCATGCTTCAGATGGATTGGACAACTTGAGAGATTTCTTCAACTTGATGAAGACCTGTACAAAAGGATGGATCAAAATTCATTTGTAGCACATAGAAACAACAAAATTGAAGAAGATGAAGACGAAGAAGTTCAAAAAATCGAACAAAATGGATGTAATAGAGAAGAAAGATGAAGAGGATAAAGTTATTTAGTTTTCTTGGAATACGAAAATAATGAAAAAAAATTTGAAAAAGGAACCTGTAAAACTGACTCGAGAATATAGCCTCTAATTTAGGAGTAAATTTAGTGCATCAGAAAGATAATTGGAATGGGAAGAGTCATGTATCAATAATTTGGAATCAGAAATAAAAAAGAAGGGATTTTTGAAAAAAAAAAATTATACGGTACAAACTTTTAAAGAATATGAAACTCAAAATTGTGTATTTTTTAAAAAATTCCTATAATATATGGTCGACCCATATTAGTAATATAGTTTTTTAAATATTTTTAACAAGTTATAAATGAAAATATTTTTTTCTTAATTTATTGTTCACTCTTTTTAATGTAATAAATATAGTTTATTTTAAAAATAATTAATTTTAAAGATACAATAAAAAGAATTAATTAATTCTATTAAATTAAGAAATATTTTGAGATAAATATTTTAGTAAATGTTGACAAGTACTATGATACGGAGGGGGTATGTTTTACTAAAGCATATTATGTAAAATTACTCTTTCATCCCATTATTTTTACTTATTCACTATATTAAAAATAAATGTTTAATTGTATTTATTCAGTTTTAAAACTCAAGTGATATTTATCACTTGGATTCAAATTTATCTTTATTATTAACTATAGCCATTTTTCAAAATACTAAATTTATGAAAAAAGATCAAAATGTCCTTAAATTCTGTCAAATTAAGTAAAAATATCCTCTGTTAATAATTTAATCCAAAAATATATTTGCCTCAATACTTTGGTCCAAAGTTCGCCTATGAATAATTTTAGGTCAAAAATTTAATACTGTAGGATATTTTTGGACAAAGTATTAACAATAGCAATATTCTGGATTAAAGTGTTTACTACAGAGATATTTTTAGACCTAACTATTAAAAAGGGTCTATTTTTTCAATTTCACATAATTTAAAACTTTTAAATTTTATGCTTTTTTGTTAAATTTATTATATTCAAATTGTGATATAACAAATAGTTATTTTATTTATTATTCCTAAATAATAAAATAGTTATTTTATTTATTATTGCTTAAAATTTGTGCTAAATCACTACTTGACGAGTACAAATTGAACAGAGCGAGTAGGAACAATGTTGGTTTGTAATAATATTTCAGTAATCATCAGTAAATTGAATACTACATATTGTAGTATGGACCATTATATGATTATCACCACGTGAAGAATTGAACCATATTAAGTGTGTGACAAAGGCAATTCGTTCCTAATTTTGTTTGTTTCATGATTTTATATGATGATGTATTTAAAGTTGATGTGAAGTTCAACACATTTTTCTTTATGATGAGATATTTAAAGTTGATGTGAAGTTCAACACATTTTGGAATGTTGTAAAATTATATAACGGCATGTCCCCGTAGTTATGAATAGACTAATGAGAAAGGAATTTCAGCCAGAAAACTTCTGAGCAATAACTTGAAAATTTTAAATCTAAGTCAAACTTGGATGAAATCTCAATTAAGTAAAGATTCAGGGTAATCTGATAATGGATTAGAGTTTAAATTATAAGTTTGATTATTGGAGTTGATAGCCTGGACAATAAGGAGCCTATATGATTTTACAGAATTGAATTCGGGTGAGTAAAACTCCTGGAATTGATTTTCTCATGAAAGGTTGATGTTAGGATGCCAAAGTTTGAGGGTGTATTGTGAAATGGAGGTTTGAAACATGAATTGTAAAGCAAAGCATATTAAAATGACTTAATATACTCAATCTCAAAGAACCTATTTCCCAAAAAGAATCGTGGTGTAGAGGCTTGAGTCCTCATGTTGTTCTTTATATGGTTGACTAATTATGTATTTGTTTTATTGTATTGTCACTGATATTTGTTACTTGTTGTTTGTCATCGTTAAGTGTTGTAACTGATTTCCTGGTATAGCTTTATGTATATTAGATTCTATTTTGAGTTGGCCAATGATACCTACTCAATACATGTTGCTCTGTACTAACCCCTACTAATATATATCTTTGTTATTGCTTTTGTGGAGTGCATCAAGTATTCTGTCGACTTCGACTCGCCCTCAACTCTAGATGATCTCCAGTACATCAGATTCCATGGTGAGCTATTCTTCTTGCTCGTATTGCATTCTCTTTGTTATGGAATTGTAACAATCCAATTTTTTTAATCTAAGACTGAGTCATCCTTCATATGATATAAGATTTAATTGAGGATTCTTAATTGAGCATAGATGTTTAAGTCAATTTCTTAGTATGGGAATAGAATTGGAGCTAATATGAGGTTATAGTTCTAATGTATGATTTTATAAAATTTAGGTGAATCAATGACTTGTAAGTTGTATATACGTGCTAGGATCAATTCCTAAGTATTTAAAGTATATTAGGTGTGATTTAGAGTCATAAGGGATCTTTTACATCAAGCCAAGTTCAAAAAATTTCTAGCAACTAAGTTTTCGTATGAGTCGATAGAAAGGTCAACTTCAAATGATCATATCTCCTAAAGTATAATGAGTTGGATGACCCATAATATATCAAATCGAAGATATCTGAATTAGCTTTCCAATGCATCTGATTTTGCATTAATCGGGGTTCGAAATTTATGACCATTTTAGTGAAGGGGTGCAAAGCTATCTAAAGGTCTGCGACAGCTCTGCATCACGGACTAAACACGGACCCTCACTGGATAAACAATGACCTTTTTTTTCTTTTATTTGATGTCACTTTTATCCTAACACCTTAGGGGTCTATTTATGGTCCCCAAAACATATAAAACTTAGTTTTCATGATCAAAATCCTCTCCCTTCTCTCCTAAACATAAACGCTCAAGAATGATCAAGAAAGTCATGAAGTTAGGATTATCTTTCAAGATTCATCCTCAAGGTAAGTTATCCTTCATAAATTTCAATCTACCCAACCCGAACTTCTTCATCTACTCATGAAGCTCTAATAGGATTTTAAATCATAACCTAGGGTTTAAAGAAAACAAATTCAAAAATCCCAAGAAAATGATTTCTTGACTCTTCTTCTTTAAGAATTATGGTTCTTCATCAAGAACTCTAAAGAGTCTAAGTCAAGAATTCAAGAATCAAAGATAATCTTTCAATCAATGTCCTTCCAAGTTCTTTCACTTTAAAAGAACTATGAAGATTGAGGATTTTCTCCAAGAAAGCGAGTATTTCTCAAACTTCAACCAACGATTTCTCTCTCAATTTTTATCGGATTTGAGCGATTCAAAAGGCTAAATTGTATATTTTCTGAGAAGAACACCATGGGAGTTTTAGAAATTGATTTTGGTGTATCGTTTGAGGTAAAATTCGTGATCTTGCTGCTGCGTTTTAATATATTTCGAAAACTTTAACATGCGATTTCTTCCTCATATTAGCTCCTTTTTTGAATTAGTTTTCGCTGTGAATTCCTTATCACTTGGGAAACATTTTCATGTATAAATTTTCAGATTCCGATGCTATTTTTCTGGCGATGAAATTTTTGGATCGTTTTACCCTTTTCACCCCAATTAATTGATTTTAGTGTCGTTAGATTCATTATATATTTATGATGCTATATTTGAATAGATTTTGGTAAATTGGAGTGTCATAGAAAGGGAAAAGCTTCGGAATTGACGTGAGTCGAGACTTTATATAAGACAAGTGAATTTCTTAACCTTTGTTAAGTATATAGAGTCTTGTGCTTCTTGTGTGAGGTGTTGAGAATGATTTTGAGGTATTGAGTTAGTGTTGATGTTGTACCGAACTATGTTATTGTGAACTGTGCATTGTATTAAAATAACACATTTCTCATTATTGTGTAAACATGCCTATTTGCATTTACTTTTGTGACAAGTATTTTGTGGACTGAAAAAGAATGAGAATTAAAGAGGATGTACTGTATTCTAGGTACGTGTCGCACGCCGCGACGGATACTATGATTCGAGGGTCGTGTCGCACGCTGCGACGGATATTATGATTCGAGGGACGTGTCGCATGCCGCGACGAATACTATGATTCGAGGGTCATGTCGCACGCCGCGACAGATACTATGATTCGAGAGACGTGTTGCGGTCGCACGCTGCGACAGATACTATGATTCGAGGATCGTGTCGCATGCCGCCACAGATGCATGGACTAGAAGTCCCCCATGGGTCCCGGACTGTGAGACAACGGCTGTGTATCACTAGGTCAAACATGCATAATGTTACTTGACATTGCATTGCATTGCATTACACCTCATCATCATTTATGAATGTGTGAGTGCTTT
The DNA here is from genome assembly GCA_026153255.1 of Solanum medicagineum. Taxonomy (NCBI): domain Eukaryota; kingdom Viridiplantae; phylum Streptophyta; class Magnoliopsida; order Solanales; family Solanaceae; genus Solanum; species Solanum medicagineum. The sequence goes on along the minus strand of JAPFFP010000009.1, from coordinate 2,661,624 downwards.
TTGTGAAACTTGTAATAGATGCACTTGATCCCTGGTGTTGTTGATATATAATAGTTGGTGTGGTTATTGAGCTATATGCTATGTACATTGTGAACTGTCATGCTGGACTGATTTTATGCAGGTTGTAGTTGTGGGGGTTTGTTTGGAGTGTTGGGGGTACCTGTATTCTATGTTACTTAATTTTGTGTTTAGTAGTTCACTTGTTGAGTACCGTGTGTTGGCACTCATCCCTTGCTACAATAATTTTGTAGGTTGCGAGCCCGGATTGTCGTGATACTCTCTACTTTCATTGTCCGAGGCTTCCTATGGAGATTGTGAGAGGTAGCTGCTTGTTATCCCAGCTGACTTCTTTCTCCTATTTATGATTTTGTTCTATTCTAGAGACAATATCATTTGATACTTGTGTATCATTTCGAATCTATTGTAATGCATTAGAAGCTTGTGCACGTGACAACCAGGTTTTGGGGGATTTTTTTATTAAGTTGACTTATTATCCATAATTGAACTTTCATTTTTATTATAATTTCGCATTTTTAATGTTATAGTCGGGTTGTAGGCTGACTTGTCTTGGTGGGATAAGACGAGTGCCATCACGCCCATTTTTGGGTCGTTACAGGAATAATATTCTTAGTTTTCGTACATAAACTATGTTATTTATCTATTTTGGTGTTGCTATTCTTAGACTTAGCATTTGAGATTAGATACTCTTGATATGATGACTTTCAGGTTTTGGGAAAACGTTATGTATAGACTTTGAAAAAATTATAACTCACCAAAACAAATCATAATTCTTTTTATATATATATATATATATATATATATTCACTTAAAAATATTGTAATAAGTTAATATTTCTATATGTGTGTGTGTGAGTGTGACTAGGGGTGTTCATGGTTCGGTTTGGATCGGTTATTAGTTAGAACCATAACTAAACCAATTTAGCCGATTTTTAAATTTCTATAACCAAACCAAACCAAATGAAAAAATAACCATCGGTTTGGTTATTGTCGGTTTGGATCGGTTTGGTTTATTTTTTTTGTTAGTGTTCGGTTTGAAAATAATAAGCTTATTGAGGGCATACACATCTCGAGAGATACAAGCACCTAGTACATGAATAATACACAGAAAGCTACTGAGGATTCAATTCAACAATAGTACTCGAGTTATTATTACACGAAGAAAGTGGTTTAGTTAAGCAATACTAAAGTCATTATATACCAAATATCAAATATTTATAGGAAAAAAAACACAAGCTCAACTATCAAATAACTACCCGAGGGGAAGGGGTACAAGAAAATTATATGCCAAAACACTAGCATGAGAATTTTCAAATATAAATGCTAAAGTTAAAAATTTAAGTTCATTGAAATATAATAAAATATTTATATATTATTTATGGATACTATATAAATAATTAAAAAATTTATATATGCAATTATTCAGTTCGGTTTGGTTATTTTTGCGGTTTTTTTTGTAAAACCAAACCAAACAAACCAAGTAGAGTCGGTTTTCAAAATTTAAAAACCAAACCTAACCAAACCAAATCAAATATCAAATTTTTTAATCGGTTTGGTTCGGATTGCGGTTCGGTTTGATTTTTTTTACCATAACCATGAACAACCCTATGTGTGACTACCTTCACTACCACCCCGCCAATGAAAATGCTCCACATTGCCCCCATGCAATCACTCACATGGGCCCCACATTCAGGCAAACTATCTTCCTCCTTTTCTTTTCTATTTTTTCTTTCTTATTCTTTTCTCTTTTTTCTCTTTCTTAATTACTTTTTCCAACAATAAATTATAAATTATTTATTAAATAATAAATAAAGAAATGAGAAGATAATATTAAGGTAATAACATGAATTGTGATCACAACAAATTTTAATCATTTTACAAAATGAATCTTTTTATTGTTACCTACTAATGACCTTATACCATATGAGTTAACAAAATTTAAGTAACAATCAATAAATTAACAATATGATAGAATACAGAGTGCTTATAGCATACAACGAGTAACGTCTATCCAAACAAGGTATAAGAGTTTACTACACAACAACAATTTTATTTTCCTTCAATTTTACCCCTCAGGACGACCTCATATGTCACTGCGTGTTAAACTATTACAGACGTAGCTACACAAAATGTATTGATTCCTTTATTACATGCGGTCCAATCAAAATATTCTATCGATTTTGATGTGTCTGCTTCAGCTACTTAATAATAAGAGACTACAGAAGCTGTTAAATTCCTTCAATTTACCCTTCAGGACACCTCATATGTCTCTGTGTGTTAAACAATTACAAACGTAGCTACACAAAATTTATAAATTCCTTTATTACATGTGATCCAATCAAAATATTCTGTTGAGTTGACATGCCTGCTTCAACTACTTAATAATAAGAGACTACAAAAGTTATTGAATTCCTTCAATTTTTACCCTTCAAGACGACCTCATATGTCTCTGCATGTTAAAATATTACAAGCATAGCTACATAAAATTTATAAATTCCTTTATTACATGTAGTCCAATCAAAATATTCTATCAACTTTGACATACCTGCTTCAGCTACCTAATAATAAGAGACTACAAAAGCTGTTGAAACGGGCAGTTGTTGCACGACGTGCCTGCTTCAACTGCTTGCTTGAGCTCTCTGCTTCTCCTCCTTCATTATTATATGCGATCCAATCAAAATATTCCGCGGACTTTAATGTGCTTGTTTCAGCTACTTAATTATATTCCTTCGGCTACTTTTCCTCCTCCTTTATTACATGTGGCTCAATCAAAATATTCCACCAGCTTTGACGTGACTGTTTCAGCTACTTAATTTTTGTATTTCTTTAGGTACTTCAACTATGATTTTACAATATTACCTCTAATAAGAAAGAGGCTACGGAAGCTGCAGCCAGCTGTTGGATGACATGTCTGTTTCAACTTCTTGCTTGAACTGCTCTCCTCCTCCTCTATTGAAACAACCCCAAAAAATGCCCGAAAACGTGCCTCAGAAGTAACCGAAAACTTGTATTCCATATATCTAAAAATTAATTTGTTATTTTTGAAAATTCGACTTCATATTCATGTTTAGGGG
>JAPFFP010000009.1:2613207-2629234 GCA_026153255.1 Solanum medicagineum | reverse complement strand
CTTATGCCCCATAATTAGCTTAAGATAAAATACACAATATTTGCAAAATTTTCCAAGTGACAATTTACCTCAACTAAAATATTTACGGGGTCTAACAGTTATATGAGTCTGTCATGTCTTTAAGTATATCTTTGGCATAGAATTGGTATGCATATATAGTTTTATATGAAACTAATATATTCAGTATTATACATCGGTATAGAATACATATTGGTTCAATATCCAGAGCTTTGACATGTTTTTAGTGTATTCTATATATAAATTATACATTGATTCAACATTATAATGTGCATTTTGAAACATAATGTGCATTTTTTTGGAATGATATGTTAATTGCACTTTGATATATTTACTACACGTGTTGTTTTATACCAGGTCCATGCCAAATTCAAAATATACTATACATCGCGATTTATTCAAAAGTCATCTTCCATTATTAGTCATTTAAATATAAAAAAATAATCAAAGTACAAAATAATCAACAAGTGCTGGATAATGATTTTTTTCCCTCGTTTTGGTTGAAAATTGCACAATAAATACATCAAAAAGGACTATTACACATAATTATATTAAGAAAAAATAAGAAATTGACTAACATGTGCAATCTCATTTACCACCGTGTTGTATTAGTATGGATACAAAATCATCATTTTTCATTATAATTCGAATAATTTTTTATAATCCAAATAGAAACAGAATGCTGTAGTAAAAAATTTGTAAAAGGCAAGTAGTTCTAAATCAAAACAAATATTTTAGGAAGATAAATGACAATAAATAAGAACTATTTTGAGAGATTTAAGGAAGTCAAGTTGTTTTAGTTATCTTCTTCTTATTTTATGCAATCACAATATTAGTTGCAAATTTAAATTAATTTTTGAATATTTCTCATTTTTTCTTTTTCTCAATATTAAAATGAAAAACTGTTATACATTGTAATTTGTTACTGTTAAAACTTGAAAGGAAAAAAATACTGCTATAACTTGAATTTAGTATTTTATAAATGTCATTTATGAAATTTTTTTCATAAAAATACTACAAAAATGATATATGTCTGAGGCCTCATTTTTATAGTCCATTAGTTGTTTTAGATAAAGAAAAAGTTTAGTTAATGAAAGGTTCTTCAAAGTTAGGAAAAAACAAAGATTCTTACAAAAAAAAAATATATATACATTAAGGTTGGTTGGTCCAATTTAAGTATGGATTGTGTCTCCATTTTGATTAACTATGATGGAACATGGGATGCATCAGATTTGATTTCCTTGTTCATAAAAAAAAATTATTGTTTATTTGTTTGTCCTCGTGTTAGTAGAAAGTTTAATGTAGGTTGTGTATGATATTTGTATAAATTTCTTTGATTAAAGCACTGGGTTGTCTATATTTGGTTTAAAGTAGTACATGAACATGTCTTACAAATTTGTAGTTGTTTTTCTTAAATATTTTTCATGGTATATTGTCGGGAAATGATCCTTTTTTGGGTTCTGTTCTTTATTTATTTGTCTTCGTATTAGTAGAAAGTTGATCTAACTGCGTTGTCTATTTTTGATTTAAAGTCGTATATTAACATGTCTTAGAAATTTGTGGTTGTTGTTGTTAAATTTTTTTCATGATTTGTTGTCTAGAAGTGGTCCCTTTTTGAATTTTGTTGTTGTTTTTATGTATGATTTTTGTTACTTGTTGTCTGATATGTATGTTTTTTAAACCCAAATGGATTAAGAGTTGTTCATGTCATGTAATGATTGTACAATTGATTTATTGTTTTTGAAAGGCAGGTATGAAAAATTTTTAGGCATATGATGATATTTGTGGAGACTGTATTGATCCTTTTTTGGGTTTCATTGATACAAGGTTGGCAGTGATTTGGGATTTGGTGACTTTGTTGGTTTTATATTTTGTTTGATGAAATGTAATTACAGGTTGATAGAAATACTTGTTGTAATAGTGTTGAATTATAAAAATTGGAGAAAAAATTATTTTGAAAAAATAGTGTAAAAGATGTGACTATTGTTTGATGAGTTGATTTGTTAATGAAGTTTTTCTTGTTGTTAGACATTGGAGTAGCTTCCCATTGATTTATAACAAGGTGTCAACCTATAAAGGAACAACATGTTAACCTGCTTTGTTGTTGCTAAAGACTTAGCCAATAAATACACATATGAATGATTAGAATGATTTATTTATTTCGAAGCACAGTTGCATTGGTCTGTGATTTCCAGTGTAGTTGGGGGAAAAATGTACAAGCATATGACGATATTTATTGACTGAAAGTTGATTTTTTTTTGGGAGGTCAGTTTTGAGAAAGAGGCTATTTTTGGGTCAATGTGTTAATATTATTGTTGATATGGCCGAAATAAAATACAGTTTGATATTAAATAATATTGTCATAATGTTGATTTATGAAACTTAGAAGTATTTATTAAAAATCAAATGTAAAATAGAAAAGCAAAGCCAAAAGTAATTAGACACTATTGAAATAAACAAGTTTAAGGAATGACAATAAACATTTTAGACATACTTATAACCAACAGATTAACCAAATCCACAGCAAAGCTGGTAATTTAAGTTTAGAACAACTTTAAAACTAACATATAACGTACTTATTTGATAATCTCTTAACAACAAAACAACAAATTTGAAAACTTGAAGGAATGTCATTTTACATGAGTTTAGAACAACTTAAAATATTCAGGTTGGTCAATCCATGACACAAAATGTCCAAACATGGGTGTAGACCAATTTATAACCATCATATTAACCATTTCATTAATGAATCAATAAACGCATGGAGTTAACAAAACTTATAATCATGAAAATGGAAAAGAACAACTGTAATTCGTATTGTCAATTAAAAAAAGTCCAAAAACAATAGATAACCCAAAAATGATCAAATAAATACAAAAAAAAAAAAAACATCTAGGCCTTACTCCCAGGTAACAACTTTTCCCAATCAACAAAGTCAGTAATTGAAACATAATCTCGTACAACTTTAGGTGCCCCCATACGACTAACAACTTTCCCCGTGGCTTTGTTCTCACTGACTGTCTCGTCCTCTATCTTACGTGTGCCATAATCCTAAAGCAAAGCACCGTACCTCAATCTGAATAGGTACGGGTCAAAGTTACACCAAAAATTTCGAAGCGACTTTGAGAAAAGTGTTCCACAAAAGTACAAGTGTATAACCTGCAATCACCGGAATGAAAAAAACAAGCCATAAATGATCAGCTAGAACGAGCAAAATAAAATCAAGAACAAATAAAGTATGACGAAAAGAGCAGATTATTGTAAATTTAAGCTGCGGAAAAACAAGAACTTAATATAAAGAAGAACATTACTTTGTGTTGTGTTATTTTGTTATTCATACCTTCAGGAGTTCAAGAAGGTAGCCGAATGGTGAATGCTTGAACATGTCTATTATATTCAACTTCTCCAACCTCTTTAGAGCATCAAAGTTTATATTTGAAAGCCATTTAAGTTGTTTTGTATTACCCTGAACCAAAAATAAAAACACATAACATGGCAGAAAGAATACATTTCTAAACAGAACCTCCATTCCTTAACCAACATAGTAACATAAATTGACACAAGAAAAAATCAAATAAACTGTAAAAGGAAAAAAATTCATTAACCATAATAACTCATTGCATGGAAAACTTCAAAAACATTGATTATAACCAAAAAAAATAAAAATATATCTCAATTGTGAACAATTGACCAACATGTTAACCAATATTCATGAGCACTTGTTTGTCAACATTGCCCAGCATGTTAACCAACATGTTGAACAAATTGTTTTTGAATATTTAACCAACATTCGTGGTAAGTAATTTGTGTACATCCAACCAACATGTTAACCAATTCCATAGCAAACTTATTAACATATTTTAAAACCAAAAAATAAAAAAAAGAATATTGCAACAAAAAAAATAACACATATAAAAACAAAACTCAATTACATGTTTCGAACAGAATAAAGTATAATATAGCCCCAAAATAATATAGCTGTGTACATCCAACCAACATGTTAACCAATTCTATAACAAACTTATTAACATATTTTAAAGTCAAAAAATAAAAAATAAAAAAGAATATTGTAACAAAAAAATATAACACGTATAAAAACAAAACTTAACTACATGTTTCGAACCCCCCAGTTTAATGATATAATATAGCCCCAAAACAATATAGTCAGGACCCCCCAATGTAATGATAAACAAAATTTGTCACATGTTTTAAATCAAAAAATAAAACCATCATAATGTCTTTGGAGAATATAAATATTTAAAGGGAAATAGGGAAAGACCAACATATACCATAAATTCAATCAAAGAAACAATATATTGACATAAAAAAAAGTTCCAAAACAGTTACATAAACCATTGTCTTACAAAAACTCATATATTTCGAGTAGAAATCACACCATCAAATACACAAAAAAAAAAATCATAATTCACATATCTTTAAAAAAAAATATATCACCAATACATTAAATTTGGATTATGAAGACATATAATTCAAATACACAAAAAAATATATATAGACAAAATTTATCCGCACATTACAAAAAAAAAAAAGACATGAAAAAAATGATGTAACATACTCTTGATCTTTTCTTCAGACTTTATACCCTAACATTCTTGCCCTTCATGGCTACATTCTTCCATTGTCGACTATCACCTTTCAAAGACCCAGCAACCCAAGACTGAAAAAATAAATATAAAAATCTGGTTGGTTGAAACTTGTTATATATAACTTAAAACATCGAATGAAATCACAAAAATATAAGGGCTTTACCTTGGGCCTAACATTTTCCGACTTTTGTTTCTTATTCAAGCGATGTCTTTTTAAGATTGGTATTTCATCTTCGAAATCACTGCCTTTTAGGTAAAGCGATCTTCTCTTTCCCTTTTCTCTTCAATGACTTTGAAGGACCCTCGTCTGAGTCTTTCTTCTTTGAAGATACAATAACAATGACATTAGGAGTGTCTGCAACTACATTTTGTTTACGAACGACAGAGGGAGTAAAAAGATTCAAATTAAAGATGGGCCTAGAAGATTGTGCGGGTGTGGTATCTAAACAAACCGGCTCTACGTTTAGTCGAGGACTCTTACGCACGGGAGTTTTGTCGTCGGAAATCGATATGGTCCCGACTTTGAAAGACACAGCAAAAAATACAACAACACTAAAAAAACATACAACAGAAGGGAAAAAAAACTTTAAAATGGCAGAACAAAAAAAAAAAAGAAAAGATAGGTTGAGAAGACAAAAGGGTGACTGAAGGAATGCAATGGAGTATTGAATATGCTTTCTACAAGAAATTGGACAAAACAAAAAGCATCGTTTGTTGGGAAAATACAAATGAAAAGGAATTATCAAATCATTTCAAAAAATTTTAAAATTTCATGTGCAAATTATTTGTCAAACTCAAACCGTTTGACTCTCGAAAAACGAAAAGTGACATAAATTAAAACGGAGAGAGTACTTTCTAACACATAATTTTTTTTTGAAGTTAATATGTAGAATTTAACTCGGTAATGGAACAAATTTTGTAGCAATTTAAGCCTACATAAGTTAGCAGGCCATATAATGCAACATTATTGTATCTCGATCTTCACCTTCATCTTTAAAAAGGTTTAAAAGAGGAAGATGTATTAGTTTCATTCAAACGATTAGATGTGTGACAGAATATCTTGAAATGACAGATTAGTATGCAGTTGGAAATTTGGTAGGATTAACAGAGACCTACTTAAATAAAGTAGCACTTAAGAGCATTGCAAGTTCAATTTAATTAAATTATTATTTATTATACCATAAATGAAGATGACAATTTCCTTTTCAGATCTTCAGAACTGAAAATAATTGAAAGATTTTCAAAAAGAGTTATATAACTCAATTATGAAGATGACAGTTTCCTTCCCAAATCTTCAGATCTGAACTCACGCTAATAGAATTTCAATGAGAAATAATTAAAAGATTTTCAGAGAGTTATATAACTCAATTGAGTTCAATAAATTGGTGACAAAACAAATATTCTATCATCGATATTTATTATGATTCTTGAAAAAAATATGGGAGACATCAAAGCAGAAAGTATTTACATAATGGGGTGAAGTATAATCCACTTTTACAACATTGTTTCATCGTCATAATCAAGCAAGAAGAAGGGAAGCTTCACTTATCAAGAAGAAGTGAAGTATAATCCACTTTTACAACGTAGTTTCATCGTCCTAATCGAGCAAGAGAAGGGAAGCTTCACTTATCAAGAAGAAGGGTTTTTTCGAGGAGGAAATTTCTTTGAAGTGTTAAAAGGAAAGTGTTCAATTGTCACAGTTGAGAAGTGTAATAATCAGAACATTTGTTTATTTTTGGATGGTTTTAACTTTTATTTAATAAAGGAAATAAAATTTATTTGTTATTCCCAAAATACCCTTACTAATAGTTGTTACTCTGTTAAATTTGATGATATTTGTTAGTCAAAGTCAGTCAAAGGATTGAAATAGCATACATTGCTTAATTGAAGGCCAAGAGTGCTTAGTTAAATATCACAAGGGCAAAAACTGGAATTACCTAAGAATTCAAGGATCAAAAATGTCATTTTCCCCTTTTGATTTAGTGCATATATTCCCTCAATTCCTTTTTGGTTGTCATCTTATGCTTTTTGAGAATCAATTTATTGTAATTTTCAAAGTTAAGTTAGATTACATTAATTCGATATTTTAAAATCAAAATTTAAATATTTACTATAAGTTGCAATTTTTTTTGTGATGAAAAAATATATCTTTCAATGTTAATCAAAATTTATATTGTTTAACTTAAAAAAAAATTATGACAACAGGAAAGCAACATGTCTTTTCTATAAGAGGTGAACTCACTCTAAAATAATGTACTGAATATGATATACAAAGCCCCTTTTATATACATTTTAAGTTCAAGAATCCCCATGATCTGGGAAGAATACAACATCAACTTTTACTGGGAATATTCAGTGGAAAAGCTAATAGGAACAGAATTTCAAAGAGAAAGGTGAAAGTGAAACCAACAGCATGCAATGGCCAATGAAGTTATTTCAACCCCGTGTTCGGGTCATCCGATGGCCAAATCACAGTCTCCATGAGTCGCTCACGCATCACTTCCACATTTTGATCAGATATTCGGTTGTATATCTCTTCGTGATCACATTTCTAGTCGCAAACATAGAAATAAGATAAGTGAGTATAACCTCCATGTCCAACATGTCTATATATACTTTCACAATGTTTTGAAGCAAAACAAGAACATTTCGATTCATACTTTTATCCATTTCGCATACAGACTGAGTCTTGTTGTCATCACCTTTTCAGCGAGTTCTTGCTTCTCCTGTCAAGAATATGGTAAAAAAGTGTCAATATATTTTTTTCTTCTCTTTTTTCAATTGTTTATTCCAAGAGCTCGAAGGATCCATCCAAAGATACGATGTCTGTGATCGAATTCATTATGTACGTAAATGGAGGTCAAGGTTTTATACAAGACTTACCTTTGCAAGGTTACGGATGAAACGCTTTCCATCATAAGGCTTATTTGCTGTAACATAGCTGTTGAATAATAGATAGTCAGGAAATAAAGTGAACAAGTTCAAACGAATTACATCAGTACTTGCAGTGACTACTGCTCCCTTTAGCCGCAGAATATCAAGACTATGGGATATAACCAGATATAGGCGTTTGTGTTTAATAATATGACAACAAGCACTATGCCTGGTAATCTAAAGCCAATCAAATAATGTCATATAGACCATAAGACACTCTTTATCCGTAAAAGACTTAAAAAATTGGAAAGGAGTATGTACTTACTCATTGAACCATTGATATTGTGGAGGGTTCATTTCATTAAGCTCGTTCAAGATGGTCCTCACTGCTTTATACGTGAAGTAGTTGAGAATTTGCTGCAGAAAAAATGCAAGTGTTTCAGATATTGTTAAGCAACAAAGTACGAGAGTATAAATAAGTTGGTATCAAAGGGCTGGATGTAGAAGAAATATTGACATTTAAATTAATATTTCAGGATCAACCAAGGAAAATATCATTGGAACGAGGACGTATATTTCAAATTCATTATGCCAGACAATATTTGTAATGCAACGAAACCTACCGTAGTTAACAAAAGATATATTCGTTAACTTAACGAATATATCTTTAAAAGGCTGTGCACAACCATTGGAGTGCTATAAAGAATAATAGACTAATGAAGGCTACTATTCAACCAGGTTATAAATCAAGCAGATTGAATGTCCTCACTTTTCATGTATTCAAAGATGATATCGCTAAAAAGGTCACCAATGTTGTTTTCGTCATGACCTATACTGATGCTTTAATTTCTCTAGAGCGAGGAATTCAGAAGAAACAGCTCTTAAACTAAAAATGACATCTATCTAAGATGAATAAACAAGTCGGGATTCTGTCCTCATAACGTCGATGCATGTGTAGCATGCCATTTAGAAGAAAAGTGTCAGTAGAGTTTATCATCACATGACAGCAGCACCTTCTCTATCAGATGAAACAATTGTCAAAATGATGCATCCATGTATGGAATTGCAGGGTGATACTACCGTACTACTATTACTACGATAGAGTGTTACGGTATACTCGATGTAGATCATTGATACAATGAAAATATAGACAGCGCAACAAAATAAAGTCAAACAGTTTATATTCACCACTAAAACAAGATCGAGAAATAAAAACAAAACTTGAAAACTAACAGGCAAAGAATCCAGACAACCAATAAACAACTGCCCTCCTTTCTGAATGCTACAATTGCTTTTTTCCCTTTTAAGAAAGAAAGTAACAGAGGAGCACGAGTAAAATTGGATGGGTTCATATTCTTCCACTTATATATTATTCCTTCCCATTGGGATAATATTAAGCAACAAGAAGTTCATTACAAATACTCCAGCCTTCCTCACTACAATACTTTTCTTTTCCCGTCTTGGAATCAATGATGGCGGTATTAAACTTCTAATTTTCCTAGCTTCAAGTACAAACAATGCGGAGTCTCAACATCTAGATCACATTTGGTGTTTGTTTCACCAAGATGGTGGTATAAACACAATGTATACTAAAGAGGGAAAACAAATAGAACTCCTATTTGAATTCTCAACGAGTTTAATCGTTGAATTATCCGACAATTTTATCTACATAAGCCCCCATTTAGTTAACTAATTATATTATATCTCAACATTAATTGCAGTAGATTCTCAACAATTAGTGAACAATCGTTGGGTTAATTTACTTCGCCTAAAGGGATGAAAATTTTTCGGAGCCCTTGGTTTTAGTCTGAGGCTTAAGACAGACAAGAATATTATTCTACGACCTCACCAACTAACTAATCAGACGCGAGTCCCTCCTTGGGCGGATTCCTCCTTTTGCTCCTCAGCCTTCGGGGTATTAGCAACCGTTTCCAGCTGTTGTTCCCCTCCCAAGGGCAGGTTCTTACGCGTTACTCAACAATATACATGGAAATCACAAGAATATAAACAAAATGTGCAAAACAAGCTAGCCTCAAATCTCAAAAATGAGTTGACATGTTAGAGCTTGCTTACCGTTTTAATGTCACTAAAGTTTTCTTCATACTGCCCACCTAAATCATTAACAATCCTAAGGTTCTTCCTACCCTTTGTCTGTTTCTTCAAATTCTTGTAATTACCCTTAAAACATTTTGCTGAAAACCTCAAGTCTATAAAAGAAGTGCTCAATTCCATTGTTCCCAATCTTGGCAATTGCTTCTGCTTCCTACCAAGTGAATCCCCAACACCCAAATTGCAAGTAGGCAGAGCATCCAAACACAAACAAGGGCTAGAATGGGAATCCACCATTGATGAACCCACAACAGACAAAGCCCCCACCATTTTCCACAAGAAAAAGACAAGATTTTGAACCAAAAACTCAAGAAATTAAGAGATACCCAGATGAAAACAAGAGGAAAGCTGAAATGGGTTTCCAAGAAAACTGGAGTTTGACAAGTAAATTTCACAGATTCATGCCACTTATAGTCAAGAGACAGCTAAGGTAAGAAATTTCAATAAGTTGGGCAGGAAGGAAAGGAAAGAAAACGTGTAAAACAAAAAAGAGGAAGCAATTGTTGAAAAGTTTTATCAAGAATTGAGAGGTTTTTGAGGTGGAAAATGTTCCAACCACATACGGTGTTGGTTCAGCATACCACCTGGACCGTTTGGTTCCCAGCCACAAAGTAGGCCGTTATTAAACTAACGTGTTCAACTTTTTTATGTTATACTATCTTGGTGGATATTACCTGTGCGCAAAGTAGAAATCTAACACCCTTGCCTAAATGATTGTTATAAGTATTATATTATATTGTTAAATTCATTGTTATGTAATAATTATGAACACTCATTTTGTATAACGACTTATTTAGTATGATCGGATTATTATTTTAAACTTTCTGTTTGGATGGTTGTTAAGTATTGTTTCATAATGTATGATAGTGTATTGTATCGTACTGTATTGTTTTAATGAATATAATGTTTCGATAGATTGTATTGTCTTATGTTGTTACAATAATATTAGACATTCATATATTGAACGATAAGTCTACAAGAAATTGTAGGATATGTGGTAGAGTTATTATAAAAAGGCAAGGTAAGTGATAAAATATAATTATTAAATAATAAATAAAATCAAAATGAGAAGAAAATATTAAGGTAACGATGCGATCACATCAAATCAGTCGTTACATAAAATCTGTCTTTTCGTCATTACCTAACGATGAAAATATTGGAATTTAAGTAACAATAAAAATAAACATTGTATTTAAAGTACCAATACAATATAACAGATAACAACCATTCAAACAACAGGGTAGTATTTTCTTCTCATTTTGTCTTTTACTTCTTATGTAAAATTCTATTTTATCATTTACTCTATCTATTCATAGTAGCTTTACCCTGTATCCTCTAATTTATTATAGGCTTATCATTTAAATTATGGGTATGTGACACTATGTAACGATAGAGAATGATGTGATCTATTCAAATTGTATTCATTAAAGCAATATAGTGCGATTCAAAATCATAAAATACAGTTGTAACAACCCAAAATATGTTTTTTAAGATAAAGACCAAACCATCCTGTAACACCCTAAGTTATCCTCGCTAAGACCGGACCACAAGTCAAGAGAAAAATTAAAAAATGTACTAGGTGAACAGGTCCGCGTCGCAGACCAGGTAAAAATTTTATGTGGGGAATTTTTGAAAAAACTTTGTAAACTAGAAGAGTGCATGCCAACTCCGTGTCGCAAACTTGACACATAAATTGCATGCTTCAAATGTGACTTATTAGTTATTCATAAAATATTTTCCTTATATGCAATTTACTTTTCGGAAAAAAAATAAACTGGGATTGACCAAGCCCCTTTCATAGTTATAGAAGCATGTTAAACTAAAGCTTGATGTAATATCATTTAATTGGGAACTTGATTGAGTTATTTTATCCTAGACTATAGGTCTGAGACTTATCTTTTGTTCTACTTTAATTCATGTTTCGTGATTTATTTACTGTCACAGTCCATGTCTAGGACCGAGCCATAACACAGTGAATGAGATCCCCAAAGGAATCTCAAACTAACCCATAGCATTCAAACAAGCATTTAAGGTAAATTAACGAGAAGATACATGAGCGAAAGCATATACATGGCATGAGTCATAACATAAGATAGACCATCGTAATAGAGTATACAAGTTTAAAACTGAAATACTTACACATGTCCAAAACATGTCACTAGAATGTATCATGAAATAGAGACTAAGACAGACCATGGCTCACTCTGAACATAGAGAAAGACTGACTCTAGAATGTAAACATAGCATGAATAGAGAATAGTTAGCCATGTCCTTGAAGCATGAAAACTCACCCAATCCGAATCATCGATATATCTGAATCTAGCCACATGGATGGATGATAGGATCACCTGCAGCTGCATTGTGATATGATATAGGCATAAAATATGCATTAGTACTTTTGAATGTACTAAGTATGCAGACACGACATGAAAAATGAACATGGTAAAACCTGCATTAAAAGTTAGATGGGAAAGGCACGTATATCTAGAAGAGAAGTATATTGAAGAGAATACCATATCAAGATGTTTTAAACCATGATGCATGAATTCCATAAATACATGAACATAATTGAGGATGGAACCTCAATCAACATGTAAGATTATGCGAGCTATTATATGGAATCATGATGTTACCTCTACAACGAAGAAAGAGCAGCCTACTTGCCAAAGGTAGACTATACCCCACTTAGTGTGTAGTGGTACATGCATAATCATCCATATTGAGCATAAACATGAACCCACACTGGGACGTAGTTAAGAAAAAAATAGACTTTATATAAGGACCCTTATTGATAGTCCCCCCCTCCCCCACCACCAATCTCTTTCGGTGTTAACTCATCATCCCACGAGAATACATACATAATATATATATATACACACACACACACACACACACACACACACACACACACACACACACACACATACACAAACGGGGACATGCTTTTCATAAGATAAGTCATTTCAAACCATAGTCATACATATTTAGACTTAAAGCCAAATCATACTTCAAACTATGATTACATGCATAGGAATAGCTCATACATACTTGTACATGATGGTGTATACACACCCATAAGTTCTTAAAGCTTTGTCATAGGCATCTTTTGTGATCACATTTATGTCATAATCATACTCGCCTTAAAATCATAATCATACCCATAATTGATAGTCAAATCCATATCAAAACTTCATTAAAAAAACATTATTCATGCATGCTCATGAATGAGGAATAAGAATAAAATATGGGTACTTAAAACATGATAATAAGATAGAAATAGGCATAATCCAAGAAGAAATTAATATTTAGATTGTAATTGAAGCTACCCATGCATAAATTCTTAATGTAAAAGGCATGCAAGCTCAAATCTCATGAAAATCATATAAACCATTGGAATAGGAAGTAGTACATGCTTATTTCATCATTTGAAGGTAACCAATAACACAATTCCAGGAAATTAAATGTCACGCACCGAGAGGTTAGCCCAGACGTGACCGGCAATAAAGAATCATTGTTGATCCCCAAGCGAACTACTTGGCTCATTACACTTATTCAATCAGTAGAAGACTCAATAAACAAAATGAAGTAATCAAGTGGGCAATTAAACCATCATATAAAATATTTCAAATATACTTTTTATAAAAATAACTCAATATTTCAATTTATATAAATGACAATAGTTTACAAAATTAACTCTAAAAGAAAATAGATTCCATTCTAACTTAACCTGACTCAGTCTGTGAAGCCTTTATCAACTCATAATAAAGTTTCAAGATAGGTCTAAGGCTACCTCGACAGACTTACTAAAAGGAGACAACTCAAAATAATAGATTTCTCCAAAAGCAAGGAGGTCTCGTCACTGCCTGGAACTCGATAGATACTCAACAAATGTCTGCTGAGGAACTTTAAAATATGTATCTACATCATAAAACGATGCAGCGCTGAGCAGTGTCAGTACGTGAAACGTACAGTATGTAATATTGCTGAATAGAATAACACTCAATAGAAAACTCAATGAAAGAGCAAAAGCATAACTCAACTCAATGTGATATGCAAGTTTTAAAAGAAAATAATATAAAATAATGCTTTTCAAATCAACTCAACCGTATACAATTTCGTTAAATCAAATTTAATTTTTATCATTGGACAGTCTCTTTAACCAACAATCATCACCATATGAGCAAGTAATGATACAATGCTTTGCACTGCCATTGTCGTAGTCGTCCAATACCTTGCCAAAATAAGGACGATTCATCTCATTGGATCCATAAATTTAGTCCTCTTTTGGGACAAAGAGAAGTTAGGCCTCCATCCTACGCTTTCAACGTAGTTTATTAGTTTGAGTTCTTTCAACTCTTACCTAGCAGCTAATACTCTACCAAAATATGTACTCATATCTATCAACAATTCAAATTATCTAATCAAGTCTCAATAGACCTTTCATCAGTTCAACTTCATCTCAATTCATCAACACGTTCAGTTACAAATCATATGTTTTTCATAAAAATAAATAAGCTTCAAAAGTCATATATATCTCATGAAAACTCTCTTCTCAAAATAATATTTAACTCAATGCCCATGCTCCTTTAAAATCAATGCTCATGCTCTTTGAAAACTCTTTAAAATATACATAAAACTCTTTAAAATATAATCATTGTAATGCATAAAAATCATCAATGGGAAAATATATATAAACTTTATTTAGAACAATGCTTTATTTAATGCATGAAAATCATGAATCGCAACATCAAATAATGCATGGAAAAATCATGATCATTAGCTCAACTAGGATACGTAGAAAAATAACCATGAACAATAGTTCTAACAATAAAATAATAACAACTTCAATAAATAATTATGTAGAACTCAACAGAAGAAAAATTGACTCAATGGAAATTCGAAACTAGGTTTTTGTCTAATTCAGTACTTGTTGTCACCCAATTTTTATCCTCCACAATATGAATTAATTATTGAGCTTTTAATTTTGACAATTTGAAATTATTAGCTTTCAAAAATACAAAAATAATACTAATAATAAAAAATTCTCAAATAAATTTCATTTTTAGGAGTTATTATTTTGTAATTAATTTAATTATTTTAGGTTGATAATATTAAAAGTTCTTCAATTAATTTGTATTAATTCGTCTTATAATCAAATTAGTCAATTGATTTCGATTTGATTATATTTAATTGGCTAAAATTGTAATTGAATGACCAGTTTTGAAAATCAAATCCACCCTCCCCTTGAACTAATTTTCAGGCTCATCTTGAACCATTTAGCCCAAATAAATGCAAGAACCCAATCTAAAATTCCCTGGCCCTGGCCCAAATCCTATATTTTCAGCATGCATTACACACATATACATACATTACAACATATTGTTATAGAAAAAAGCCCCCTCACCTGCTCCCCACACCCACTCCCCGTTTTCTTCTTTTCTTCTTCCTTTCACACACACCATGTTTCCCTCACCAAATCCAACAAACCAAGACAAATTTACAGAAATCATGTTGACCCAAAGATCATCCATGTATTGAAAGACCTTTCTATGACTTTTCAGCCTCTCTGGGATTCATGAGGGATTTTTGAATTTCAAATTTTTAAATTTTTTTTTTGAATTCCACCTAATCCCTGCCTATAAGTTTCTCCTTTTTTGTAGAGGATGGGGGTCTTCGTCTTCTGGAAAAAAGAACAACACGTACGCACAGAGAATTTCAATTTTTCCTCTGGTTGCTCCTCTCACACGCACACACACAGGAGACTCCTCTTTTCCTGGGAACAACGAAGAATAGTGAAAACGGTAGTCCATTCGTAGAGCTTGAGAGCAGGATATCTAAGTTCTAGTGTTGAAAAATCAGTAAACGAGTTCATCGTGGTGGAAAGCTCTTCCTCAAGCTCGTCATCACGTTCCCAGTTCGCTGCTCCGAAAAAGGTAATTTCTTTTAAATTAACCCGTTCTTTATTGATTGTGTTGAGTTGTTTTCGTACATGGTTAAGTTTCCTGTGTTTGGTGTTTGAATTCTTATGACTACCACACTAGTTTAAGTTTGATTCGTGTTAATCCGTTGTGTATATTTGTACTGAAGTCTAAACTTATGACCATGATTTTCGGTTCCAAATGATCTTGATTTTCCCTGCTTCAGCTCTATTGCTTTCAAGTAGATTTATATCTTGAGCCATTATTTGTCATTCTCCTTCACTGTTAAGTTGCTAAGATTCAAAACTAATAGTGAAATATTTTTTTTTAAAGACATGCTATAATATTCATGTTGCTAAACTTTTGCTTTACTTTTATTGTAATATTCATGTTGAAAAGCTTTTGCTTTGCTTTTTTGCTTTACCTTTCATGTTGAAATACTTTTGCTTTACTTTGGTCACAAATAATGATGTATATGTCCTCATTACATTAAGAGTTGTT
>JAPFFP010000009.1:2585697-2596403 GCA_026153255.1 Solanum medicagineum | reverse complement strand
GGGTTCTTCTCCATTCTTGTTTGTTCTTCAATTCCTTCAAGAACACTGAAATTCTTTGGGTTCTATTCCCGTTCAATAGTATCTTATTTTAATACTCCCTACGACGAATGTTTAAAACTTCTTTCATAATTTATTGAAGTTTTATATTTTTTAAGAGATAAGTTATATTACATATTTATGAATTCACATAGTAATTATCCATAAGCATTGAAAACTAACTATAAATTAGGACAAAAGGTACTAGTCTATTTAGTAAAAATGATGTAATAAGTAATGGTAAGAAAGGACTAATAAACGTCAAGCTAAATGGGTCAAATAAATAGAATAAAGTGATTATAGTCTTTTAGGATAGATTAACAAGTAGATAAACAGTACATATTCCTTCTTTCTTCTAAAAAAAATATATCCAACATCAGTGATTGATGTAAACTTATCCCTGGAGAAGATTATTTAGAATTTAACTTTTTCTTGAAGTAAGCGAGAGATAGAAGAATCCTTGCTCATAGATGTGATGTGTCACCAATTTATGTACATATGGATTAAGATTTTTGTCTCCGATAATTACTCTATCAAGATCCAATAGGTAGGAACAAATAATACTTCAATTCAGAATCAACAGTGCCACCAATCGCTACCTGCATTGGTATTTATAAGTATTATTATCAACCAATATTCTGCGCTTTAAACTGTCTGCGCTTCTTTCATAGCAGTTAGTCAAATGCAACTTTCGACGCTCCTCATGGGTCATCTGGAAACAACCGATTTATGTTTTTAAACATAGGGGTTAGGCTGCGTATATCCGACCCCCCCCTCACCCCGCAATGAGCGGGAGCCTTTTGAGGCACTGGGGTATGTTGTTGTTGTTGTTGTCGTCATCAATCAACATTACTACATCAATCACTCGTTAATCGTTACTATCGACAAGCTTCACTATATACTGTCAACAATCATTATCAACCAACATCACTATTAACAGTTACCACTATCATCCAACATAATTATTAATAACCACTCTGTCACTATCAGCAAATATTACTATATATTATCAAATATTATTATCAATTAAAACTACTATTATTAGCTGTCACTATCATCCAACATAATTATTAGCTGCAGCCACCAGTTACCACAACCGACCATTACTATTAATCACTACTTTTAGTCAAACCATCATCACTACCATCACTATTAATTACTACTACTAGTCAAACCATCACCATTAACGACTATTTACAACCACTATCATCAATCAATATAATCACCACTAACCATCATATATATTAGTTTTAAATATTTAGATATTAAGGAAAAACAATCTTAATTATTCATTATTTGAAACTTAATATGACATCTTAATATTCAAATATCATTATCAATTAAAATTACTATCATTAGTTGTCCCTATCATCCAACATAATTATTAGCTGGCGAATGGCGATCATCAGTTACCACAACCGACCATCACTATTAATCACTACTACTAGTCAAATTATCACCACTAACTACTGCCATCAATCAATATAACCACCATTAACCATCATATATACTAGTCTTAATTACTCATTATTCGAATCCTCATATAACATCTTAATATTCAAATATATGTTTAGATTCAAACATTTTAATCTCAAGATATCTATCTACAAGTTTTACCCAAGCTGTTTGCTCAAAAGTCACAACCTTGGATGCTATTTGACAATTCCTTTTTTTTATTTTAAGGTAAAATATACTTAGAATTCTCTGTTAGCAAAAAGACAATGAAATCTAAACATGTTCATGCAGAGGTTGTGTTTGTGTCCAGTGAAAAAAACAAAAAGATGGGACATGGAATGGTATCAATTTAATTAAACTTAGTATTCCAAATTTCAAAGAATTCACTGAAATGCACGTGTGCCTACAATTTTAATAACATTACAAAGTAAACCTAAGATAACCCTGACATTAAGGGGTATCCTAAGTTCAATCTCTCCTTTTCTCAAACATAAAATATAAATAAAACAATATAAGTTAACTCAAATAATGGCTGACTTAATTGGATTTTTTATTTAATTATAGGCAAACCAATTATCCAATCCCAGAGTACCTATCCTAGCTCTTTATTCATAAACATATCGACACAGCGATATAAAATACCACAATCTATTCAGAATCTGAAAGTCAATTGTGCAGAGCTACAATAGACATAAGGACATAAGCATATACATATATCAATAACTCTTATAATATACAAATTGGAAGTGCTCCAACAAATACATAATTCTACTGTATAAGGTCAATGTCTGAAAGCCAAAGACGGCCATCAAAAGGAAGGAGACTGCGACGAAGCCAGAGCTGCAATGCTCACCCCCTAGTTTCTGCATCTTCATATGGCGCAGGTCTAGGTACAAGCCATGATTGCTGATTTTGCAAAATCAAATAAAATAAAATAGAGAAAATATTAAATTATAAATTGAAAATATGTCTCGAACAACATACTTAGTATAAATTTATAAATAGAATCTAAAATGTGTGGAATGCAAACAAATATTACTGTTTTCTTTGCGAGACAAATTTAAAGACTATTTTCTACATAAATTTAAAACAAATACAATAGATAAAAGTCAAGATGAAAATATTAAGAAAAAATTACTGCCAATAGAATATATATAAAAAATAATTATAATAAAAAATAACAATCATATCCTCATTAAATACACTGGATTTAATTTCCATTTTCATTTAAAATATGTTTTCAATAAATAAAAAATATGTCACGTCTTCTCAGGATAAATTATTTTACATAATGTCTGACTAAGTAGATTTTAATTAAAATGTAAAAAATTTCTCCTAATTTCACCGACAAAGATAATTACTGCCATTTTGGTTACTTAGACTTGTATGATATTTTCCTTTTTTTAATTTGTTATCTGAAAAATATTTTTGTCATTTAGTTTTTAATTAATTTCTATTATATTATTATATTCTCTATGGATATGACCAAATTGGCAGCAACTGTCCTACAGAAAATTGGACACACTTGTCAGTGACCTTATCAATATCATAGGGACTTTGTTCTATGGATATGAACAAATTACTTTTAAAAAAACTTTTTAATATATCAAAATAGAATGATTCATTTTCAAATAATAATGTTTAATATAGACTTAGATATTAATTTAAAATATTAAAAGATATTTCAAATTATATGGTGGATGGGGCAATTAATCAAGACTCTTTATAGCCACTTCAACACTCTTCTAATTGTTTTCTTTACTATTTTGGTTTTGTTGTGCATTAAAATTGATTATTTTTATTATTAGTTTAATTAATTTGATGAATTATTTCTAAAGGTTGGTATCAAACTGGTGGTGCTTGAAAGCTTATACTTTGGCTAATAGGCATAACTAAAAAATTACTATTTTTCTAATTAAATATTTTCACTAAAAATATATTTGTTATTTATTTTTATAAATATTTTGATTTACTAAATTAGTGGAAAAAAATTTAAAAATAGCATTTTTTCTTTTATATTTTATGTGGAATCGTTTGACTTGACAGGATGTTTAAGAAAAAAAGAAGACTTTAAAATTTATGGTCTAAAATAATCTTTAGATATTTATATGGTTGTAAATCATTTCATTCAGGGTAAGAAGAAAATTTTAAAGTTAAATTGTTTCTAATTATAATAAGATGACATTCTTTTTGGAATATAGTAAAAAGAAAAGAGTGCCACGTACAATGGAACAAAGGGAATAGTGTTTTCAATGAAAAAAATTATTATTTTTTCAGTATTTTAGTGAGAATCTATTTTTCACATATATTTATAATGAGCTGGCTCAGTATAAAATGAATAGATAAAAACATTATTTTATACATAAACTTCTCATTAATTCGTGATGAGAAATTAAAAACCTTTGTACCTAGTAATGAAGGTTCCATAAAATTAAGGTTGTATAGTGTTAGGAGGTAAACCTTTAGACATGCTTCTCATATTCGAATACTGAAAAATAGAAAAGATTTCGATAGAAAACGACTCCTCTTTAAAAGAATTTTGACGTTGATTTAAATCAATTGACGTTCAATATAGATCGAGTGAAAAAAGAGAGGCAAACATCCAAGCTTTTATACACACATATTTTTTGCATCATTTTCTTCTTACTAATTCATGAATTAGTAAAAAATAAAGGGTAAAATTTTGAAAAAAGTAAACAAAATAAATCTAATTTAAAATTATTTATCCTTAATAGATCTAATCTAAACTATTTACTCTTAATAGACTCATTATCCAATCTATTTACCTTTCTACCTACTTACCCCTTTTTATTTCGCGTGCTGACGTTATGCTGATGTCAGCATAAATATTATGAAATATACTCTGACGGTATATGTATACTATAGCGGTATCATATAGAATGAAGTCAGTTCTTTGTATACCCAGGCGATATATTGATACCTAATTGGTATGTAAGATTTTTTTTAAAGAAACAAATAAAAAAAATTGTTAAACTCTAAATCAGTAAAAAATATATTTATTATATACTTTGTCGGTATGTTTATACCATATCGGTATCATATAGGATTGAGATTAATTATCTGTGATACCCTGTTGGCATATGTATACCCTATTGGTATATCATACAAGTAGGTGTTGACGACAACACACGAATTTTAATATTAGGGAGTCAAAATTTTAATAGTATGAGGATACAAAATGTAAAGGGGTATATGAATGTAAATAGTTAAATTTAAAGGGGTATAAACTTAGTTTTCCCTAAATTTTTTTAACAATATAAAGAATGATTTGCTCAAATGACAAATATTAGATACGTTATTACGAGTTGTAACATTAGATAATGAATTGCAAGTTCTAGCAATTACGAGTTTCAACAATTTAATTACAAGTTGTAACAAATATATATACATTATACCCATTCCATACCAATTACATACTCAAATCTGTTAGGATATATGTTTGAGTATGTAATTAATATGGATTGAATATGATGTATATATTTGTTATAACTTGTAATTAAATTGTTAAAATTCGTAATTAATATTATATAATGTTACAATCCGTAACAACATATATAATATTTATCATTTTAGCAAATCTTCTTATATAATATAAATAGACCCCCCCCTCCCCCTCCCCCGCAAGCCCATGAGAATGATAATGTAAAAGAAGTTGGTCATGGGATCATGGGCTTAATTGCTTCAATATCCACTGCTTTAGAGAAGCAATTGAGACTAACGAGGAATTAACTAAATTCACACACATTAATCATAATTTGAGTTAAATCAATTAATGACCTTTCAACTAAAGTATGTTATCTTATAACCGTTTGACTCATCATTAGCAACATTAATCATATATAGTAACCGAATATGTGTCTAGTTAACGTTTCTCTTGTTACTTACTCCCTCTATTCTATATTAATTATTATACGGGCAATACACATATATTAAAGAAAATATTCAAGAACATAATTTGAATCATAATTTTCAATATTGTCCTTTGTACAACAATAACATACTAAGTGGAATCCCACAAGTAGAGTATGGGGAGGGTAAAATGTACGCAAACCTTACCACTGCTTCATAGAGTGGAGAAGTTGTTTCCAGAAAACTCCCATCTCAAAAATCAAGTCTAACAAGGAAAAGATCTTAGATATGGAAAAAAAAGAAAAGAAAAGAAAAAAAGAAGGAAAATGATAAATAATAAAAAACAAATGATAGTATGTAAATAGGATAAGAGTAATAAATATAAGACGGATAATGACAACACAAGATATAAAGACACGACTAATCACAAACTACTATAGTCACAAGTCTAGACATCAACTTACCCCTACTAGCCTATTAGCCTTTTACCCTAATACGTGACCTTCACTCTTTTTTATCTTAGGTCATGTCCTCGATGAGATGAAGTTTCGCCATATGTTGTCTGATCACCTTCCCCAAATACTTCTTCGGTCTACCTCTACCCCTTCGAGTAACCCCCAAATCCAACCTCTGGCTTTTCCTAACAGGAGCACCGGTACTTCTTCTTTGCACATGTTCAAACCATTGCAGTCTCGCTTCCCTCATCTTGTCATCCACATGGGCCACCTCTAACTTCTCCCAAATGGTCTCATTTCTAATCATAAATATTATTTTGTAGGCAGTGTACATTATCTCTTAGAAAATATAAAACTTCAATAAGTGAAAAGATAAATATGACCAAAAAAAACTTTAAACTCCATCTTAAACTTTAAACAATACAATTATTTTGAACAATAAAAAAAATCTAAAAAATTAAGTTAATATGGAATAAAAAATAATACTTTTCTATTTGTTTTGAATCTTAAGTCAAATACATTGAACATGACACAATAAGCTACTACTCTTTCTGTCCATTTCATGTTATATACATAGTTGAAAGCTTGAGATTCAAACTTTTAAACTTCGATCTAAATTCAGAAATTAAAAATTTTAAATTTTTTGTTCTGTCTCAATTCATGTGACACATACTATTGAGATTTTCATATTCAAACTTTTAAACCTTGACCTGGATTCAGAAATAAAAACTTAAAGTTTTTTTAAATAAAATCTATATATCTAAAACTACATAAAAAAATATTATAATTTACAATAATTAATAATTTAAAATACTTAAAAATTGATATATATAAACAATTTCAATAAAAACAAACTTGATTGACGACATAGAGAGTTTTAGTACAGTAATTGATTATTCACTTAGATAAGATTACACTAAATTCGAATATTTTATTAATTTTTCTATTTATTTAAGCTTGGGATTCTTTAGATAAAGGGCAAGAAAAAGTGTCTCCAATTTGAAATTTGCTTAATTTAAGGTTTCATAAACTAATCAAGTAGTATCAACTACCACCACGGGCAACGGGCCGCCTGCCCAAACGTCACCTTAATTTGAAAGTTCACATTTGTGTACGTAGAAGTTTTACTTTAATTTTTTTTAAAAAAAAATAGTATTTGAGTGAAAATTATTAATTTAAAATATTTGTCAAATAAAAATATTTTAAATATCAGGGCACAATAGGGGCAGTTCCTTAGGTTGTGTTTGGTATAAGTGATTTTTAAAATCATCTCCACCATGGATGGCTGAATCAAGATTTTCTTTAAGGAGATTCAAAATTTTAAGAAATAGACACACGACCTAATAGAAGGGAGTTTGACATCTATAGACACACGAACTAAGCGAAAGGGGTTCAACATCTATCATATATAGATAAAAATTATTTTTTCATATATAAATGTTATAATATTTCATCGAAGAATGTTTCCTAAGTAGTATATGGCTCTACTACTGTCCACCACCCCATATCCTGTTTCCATCCGATTAATAATATTTTAAAATTATATATAAATATTTTTAAAATAATATCTTCGGATCATTTTACCATGTACGCCAAGACATAAATGAAAAAACCTTTTCTTTTTTTTTGAGAAAACATTTTCTCTAGAATTGTTTTTTCTTTCATAGTACCAAACACACTTTAATAATCAATCAACACCTTGGGCAACGGGCAGGCTGCCCGAATCTTTCCATTAATCAATATATATATATATATATATAAACCTAATCAAAATCACATGTAAATAAATTTCAATTCCTTTTTTCTCCTCCTTCTACATTTACTCATTAGGGTTTTCGTTTTTCCTTTCTTCAAAGCTCATTTCAATATCATTCTTCTTTTTTCTACTAAGGTCATTTTAATTAATTAAAATAAAAACTATTTTCAATAAATTAATATGTGTGTATATATATATATAGGTACTAGTAGCTAGAGATAAATTAAATTTGATCTCATCAACACAAGTATAGTGCAAGTTTCCTTTTTGCTTGTTCTTTCTTTTTCTTGAGTACTTGGTGTTCCTAAAAAAGATAATTTCCTTCCAAAGAGGTATCCCACTAGTCTTTTCCTTACTTTTTCAGTCAAATTTTTTTTAAGGCCTCTCTTTATAAAGTAGTCTTCCCAATCTTTCTAGAAATATATATATATTGATACCTTATATTAGTGGTGGTAGTTGTGTTCTAGCCAGTATATATTTCTCTTCTCCGACATCTTACTGAATTTTTTCCTCATCTTTTTTCTAAGTCTATATCTTGCAAATTCATGAGTAGAAGTCTACTTCATCACCTACGTTTGTGATATGATATATTTTGATTCTCTGACATCTTACTGAATTTCCCCCCTATCTTTTTGTGTGTAGTCTAGTGCAAATTCATGAGTTAAAGTCTATTCTTCCACGGTTGTGATCTATTTTGCTTCTCCGACATTTTACTGAGTTTCCCTCTCGTTGCATCTACATCCAAAATTCCAAGAATATCATTTTCATACAGACTTGGGTTGTTTTGACCAATCATCACCCTCTATTAATGGGTCCTTCTAGTACAAGAAGAACAAGAACAAGAAGTGGAAGAAATTCAACAACAACTACTACTACTCTACAAAAGAAGCAACAAGTGAAGAAAAAGCAACCCTTGATGAAGAAAAAGAAAGAAGAGATCAAATGTTCATCATCCATTATTGATTCTCCTTGTCTATCTCCAAGTAAAGAATCAACAAATTCATTGAAGAGATCAAATGATGAAATGGAGAATAACAATTACAACAATATTTGTTCAACGCCAAAAGCGGAGAGATTTAGAATCCCAGAAATCAAGACATGTCCTCCAGCACCAAAAAAGAGAAGAATATTTGATTCATCGTCATCATCATCATCATGTCATTCATTGAGAAGAAATCCAGTTACTTTTTTTGCTCCACCAGATTTAGACCTCTTCTTCTTCATAGCACTTGGTGATATTCCAGTTTGAAATAAAGTTTGTGTAATCATAATACATATAATATGGTATCAACTTTATGTTGATTTCTTTTTGGATTGTTTTTTTGTTTTTGTTTTCATGATCTTAGAAGTATGTAACTTTGGTAGATCAAATATAGTGAGAATTTTGAGTTTTAAGAGGTCATAGATTGAAGCCTTAGAAACAGCCTTTGGCAGAAACATAAGGTAAGACTGTATAATAGACCCTTCCTCAAACCCTGCGTATAGCGGGACCTTTAGTGCATCAGACTTTCCCCTTTTAATTATTTGAGTGACCTTAGCTAGCTAGCCCCTAGGTTTTTATTTTATATAAACCCTTTGTGCTAGTATTGTTTCCCCCCCCCCCCCCTTTTGTAATGCAATTATGCAAGGCATGCTAATTAATAGTCAAATATAGTTATGGTTTGCTTTGTTCTTGAATGAATTGCTGACTTTTTCTTGGGTGCTAATTAATTATCAGTTTGATATTGTTTCTGTTCCTTTTATATATATATATGTAAGTCATGCTAATTAATAATTAGTCAAATATATAAAGCTATGATTGTGCTATCTTTATTTAATTTGTTTTGAATCATGTATTGCTGACTTTTTTGGGGTTTTAAAAAAGTGGAATTATAATTCACTGTCTCTGATGTATATAGTTCTTACTAGAAGCCTAGGATTCTTCACTTTTTGTTATAAAGTCAGCCAATAACACAAAGGGGTTTACATTGCCAATTTCTCATGCTCTATTGAAAATAATTATAGTTTTTAAATTGTTGAAAGTCAGATGGAATGACTTCATATATTTTTTTTAATTATACAGTAAGTTAATAAACCCATAATAGTGTAATATTGTTCCTACATTTACAATGCACTAAAATTGCTTTTCATGTAAAAATTTTATCTCTTGGCCTCTGCCTATAGGGCCTCCCAAAAGGGGATAAATTAGTGGAAATCTCTACTATAGAAAAACAAGAAAAAGAAATTAGTGACAGATAAATTTGAAGAAAATTTAATTAGCTAAAGTTTTTCAGTAATAAGTTAACTAGGGATTATCAATGTAACAATTTATCTTGAGATGAGAAGTATCATATCATCAAAATATAGAAAAAATGTTGGGTATATAATTAAACAAGCCTTATTTACTCGCGTTTTAAAATTGTAATGGCCTACGCCCAAAGCAGACAATATCACTGATAGATAGATCGTTTCAACAAATTTCATAACTAATTAATTTAATATTTTTTAGTGACCCAATATAACTATTCACAAATTGAATAAAAGAAGATCACCTTTCTTAAATCTCGTATATGTAAAAACAAAAACTTCTTATGAATAAAAATAAAATTCTCCAATAAAAAATATAAAATTAAAATCAAATTCATTAAGAACTATAAAATCAAATCTCCAAGAGTAGATTGAGGTCATGGAATGACCAAAGAAAGAATATTGCTACACTATTTCTTCTGTGAATTTCATCATCTTTCTTTTTGAAGTATGTACTCATTGTAGTACCCCCATGATATATGCCCCAATTTAGATAAAGAAATAAAATCGAAAAAAGAATAAAAAATATCCTTCTACTGTCGTTTTAGTTATGTTTTTCCTTAATTATACCATAGGGTCATACTCTTCTTTTTAAGCGGTTATCCACGTGGCATAACATTAAGGTGAGGTGGAGGCCATGTAGCATGCCACCTCAATATATTGTTTTTAATTATTTTAGAAGAGAGTAATAATTTTGAATTTTATGAGTTAAAAATCAGAATAATATATATAACCAAATGCTTAAGGGCACCCCTATAAATATTTTCACAAAAGGGTTTCTTACCATATTCACTTTTAGAACAATGAGTGATGAAAAAAATGCTTCTTAGGTAAGGTATCTCATAAAT
>JAPFFP010000009.1:2553713-2568033 GCA_026153255.1 Solanum medicagineum | reverse complement strand
AACGCATTTGTATCGTTGTTTCAACATTTTGCATAATTATTAATTTATTATGTTTAGCTAACTTGATATATGTATCAAACATAACGCATTTGTATCGTTGTTTCAACATTTTGCATAATTATTAATTTATTATGTTTAGCTAACTTGATATATGTATCATTTGTATACTGCACCAAATTTTCTAAGTATTGCATCACCTATATATGTATTCTGCACACAACTATTATAGTACATCAAATTTTCTAAGTATTCCATCACCTATATATGTATTTTGCGCACAATTATTATACTACATTAAATTTTCTATGTATTGCATCACCAATACATGTATTTTGCGCACAATCATTATGTTTAACAAACTTGATACATGTATCATTTGTATATTGTATCAACTTTTTTGTTTAGTACTTATCACCTACTTGTTTTAGAGGATACAACAATTTTCAGATTGTGGTAATTGTCTTATCAATAATTAGGTCTCCAAACAAGGGATTAATTATACCAAAATAAGGACCTAAAGGGTGCTTAGAGCAACCAATGTGGGAACTCCTACATATTACAACTATTCCAACATAAAAAGTTAGCTTGACTTTAATTAGACAAAAGAATTAATTTGGATACCATAATTATGCTTCAGAATCCACAAAAAGTTAACCTAGATGCAATGTCAAAATTCTCTAGTTGTTTCACTTTTGTGTCCGAGTCCAACACTCTTTAACAAGCATTCCAAATAATGAACCCTCTTTGTTTAACAGCTTCTTTGGCTCATCAAACTCAACCAACTTCCCTGCAAAATCAACAATTATGCAAATTGTAAGCTTCACCATATTACGAGATGGATAAGACACTTCCATTTTTAATTAGAAATCTCAACTTTGAAGCCCCTTTTTATGGAACTTATACAATAATAAATAAAACGACCTGCTCGATGCACAAAGCATCCCGCATTTCCATGGGGTCCGGGGAAGGGAGGTGTAACATTAAAATTGGAATGATTTAAGTAACTCACCATCACTTATTGCTAAAACTTTTGTGTAATCCATTACTGTTGGAATTCTGTGAGCTACTGTTATAACTGTGCAGTCTGCAAATTCTAGCCTGATTATTTTCTGGAGAATTGCATCTGTGGCATTGTCAATGGATGCAGTGGCTTCATCTAGTACTAGAATTCGACTCCTTTTCAACAGTGCGCGTCCAAGACAGAACAATTGTCTCTGTCCCATGCTCCAGTTTGATCCATCTTGTACAACTGAAATTTGCTCATACAACAGTAAAATTGTTATATGATCTTATGTTAGATGATCAGCATTTCGAAAGAAGACGTTACCTGAGGAATCTAGTCCGCCTTCTTTTGCTTGAACAGACTCTCTAAGCTGACATTTATCAAGAACCTTCAAAAAAACAAAGTTCTATTAGTAACTAAAAATCATTAGCAACAAGATTATATATGTGTATAAAACTTACCTTCCATATCTGGTCATCACTGTATTTTGATAAGGGGTCTAAGTTGTATCTTACAGAACCTGTAAAGAGTGTAGGATCTTGTGGAATAATTCCAATACGCAACCTAAGGTCATGAAGCCTGATCATTGAAATATCACAGTCATCGATGATGATCTTGCCATCTGTTGGCTCAACTAGTCTAAACAATGCACTGATAAGAGTTGTTTTACCACTGCCTGTCCGGCCTACAACTCCAATCTTTTGTCCCCCTTCAAATGTACAGCTAATACCTTGAAGAACTAATGGAGCATTTGGCCTGTACCTCACCTGTTTCAAAGCAAACTTACAAGAGATAAGTAGTGTTTGTGAACAAATTGATGGTTCTAGCCAGGGGCGGAGCTACATTATCTTGAGGGGGTTCATTAGAACCCTCTTCAACTGAAAACTATACTATTTATGCATGGTTAAAATAATTTTTTATGTATATACAGTAGATATAGAACCCACTTCCACTAGTTCGTGTGTCTACTTCAGATTTTGAATCTCCTTGATGAAAATCCTGGCTCCGCCACTGGTTCTAGCTACTGGAAAAAAAAATCATACCTTTAGGTCGCGGATTTCCACTTTGCCACATGTAGGCCAACGAGGTAGAGGGTGGCTTATTTGCACTAATTCAGATTCTTCACAAGGTATTCTCATGTATTGTTCTAGCCTTTCTATCGAGATTATAGAATTTGCTATCGTGCATTGACATTGAACACACCAAACAAGAATTGCATTTAGTGATAGGCCATAGGAGAATGCCATTCCAGTAAGTCCCGTTCAGCAACAAGGTTCAATCTGTGATTTCCTGATATGTGCAATGTCATGTATCAAAGCATAAATGCAACTAACCAGAGCTCCCTCTATGAAGTGATGTCATTCCAAGCATCCATGAGGACATGATAATCGTGCATATTATCTCCAAACGTAGAATTAACCAATCAGTTGCTGAGAAAGTATGGAAAATTGACCTAGCATTTTTATCAATAAACTCCAAGTTCTTGAAAAAGAAGTGGCTTTCCTGTGCAAAAGCTCGAATTGTCATTATCCCACAAATGCTTTCCGCTAAATGGTTGGCGACTAAAGACTTTGTCGTTCCATTCAGTCTCATCAGTTCTTTAGCAGAAGCGTTGTAGTATCTCTGCATGATAAAATGTGTTGATAAATTACACATGGTAAGAACAATGCAAAACCATATCCAGAAATGATGGTAATGGCAACAGCTGAAATTATAAGGTGCTATAAGAACTTAAAAGTTATAAAAATGTCTGTTACCTGAACTAATATAGTTGCGTAAATCATAAGCACGATGCCCAGCAGGACCTCTGGAGCAAAAAAACACAGAATGACATAGGTAGAGTATGTAATAATGATTGATCCAACAGTGTAGTTTAGTGAGAAAGGAAACTCAATGTCAACAATGCTCAAATCTGAAGATACCTGCACCAAACAAATAGATCAACCAAGTAAAACTAAGATCAAGGTAAATATTTTTTTTGGCCATTCTTACCTGAGTAAGAATTCTTCCTAAAGGGGTTGAGTCGAAAAAAGACATTGGTGCAAAGAAAAGAGAGCTTGACAGTGTAGTGTAAACTGATTTTGATGCAATAAGCCCCAGCTTTACTGCCAATAGTGATCTTAAAATCAGAAAAAGTATTAAACCAAAACCGGTGACTGTGTAGTTCCTGATTAGCTTTAATCGGCTAACACTAGAATCTTGAAGGTCAATAGCCAACTTGTAGCTTTGTATATACTGCCCAACTATAAACATTGTATGAACTATGACTGCCAACGAGAAATACAAGAATCCTTTGTGATGCTTTAGATATTGTATGTATGGCTTCAATCCAGCATCTCCTACCTCTCGTTCTTCTGCTTTGATTAATTGATCTCCTTTTAAAGAAACTACATCATCACGTTCCTCGGAGGAAATATTATTATCAAACTCTATCTCAGCAACTTTAGGCCTTTTAGAGGCATCAAATTCTTCACATTTAGGCTCAGAAGTAGTTTTTTGTGCATTAACAAGGTCCTGGAATTCCGCACTGTTAGACAGCAATTCATCAAACGTACCGGATTTCATGATCTTCCCGCTAGATATTAGCTGTGAAATTGATAGAGATCTTGTTAAAATGGGGATAGATTATAACACTTTTCTCAAACATCAGAGAGTTACTCATGGAGGTTACTAACCAAAATAAAATCAAATGCTGGAAGAAATTCCACTTGGTGTGTTACCAGAAGCACAGTTTTTCCTGATAGAGCTCCCATGACATAATCCTGTCAAATCAATACGTGGGGAGTTGAGGACAATTTTCAGTACTGGATATGGTTTTCAAAGAAGACAAATGGAGAAGACTTGATATGAAGTATACATTAAATAGATTAGTCGAGGTATGTGCGTCTACAGCACTAAATGGATCATCCAAGAGGTAAATATCTGCATCCTGATAGAGGCACGAGCTAGTTGAACTCTTTGCTTTTGCCCTCCACTCAAATTGTTACCTCTTTCACCTATCTCAGTAAGATCACCAAATGAAAGCATCTCCAAATCTTTCACCAGTGAACTCCTTTCTAAAGCTTGCTGATACCTTTGTGGTTCCATATTAGATCCAAATAATATGTTTTCTAGTATGGTCCCTGTTTGAATCCATGCTGTCTGAGAAACATAAGCTATCTTTCCATAAACGTCAACCTACAAAAACAAAAAGAAGAAAATGTAACATCTTCTGATTAGGCTGATACAGTAATCTCTACCAATATCAATTACTAAGACTTACTGTGCCATTAATGTATGGAACTTCTCCGAGATTCAATGACATGAGAGAAGATTTCCCTGAGCCAACTTCACCACATACAGCCACTTTTTCACCATGTTTAATCTCGAGCTTTATGTCCTTTAATGTAGGCTTCAAAGAATTCATCTCCCAAGAAACATCTGTGCAGGTTATACAAATATTCTTATCATCTTGCTTTTGCTTCTTCAAATCCCTTGTATGCATGTCAGGTTCCTCAAGAAATTTAATCCTCGACAGCAAAATCTTTGCTTCAATAAACGCCCCGACAACATCAGGGATCCTTCTAATGGGCTCTTGAACAAGACTTATAGAGGCTAGAAATGTGAAAACATTGCTGACATGAAGAGGAACTCCAAACAAGTAACCAGCTACAAAAGTGGCAGATGAGACCAGAATGGGAGATGACCAAAACAGGAGGAGGTAGTATCCTTTTTGTGTTTGAACAGATGATAGCCACTTGGTTTCTTCTGATCTCAACTTGCTTATCGCGCTCATGAAATGTTTTTCGCAAGAATATAACTTGAGAACCTTCATATGTGCAAGTGCTTCCGTAATGGCCTTAAGCCTTTTGTCTTGTGCTATCATAAGATTAATCTGATACTTAAGCTGCAACTTGGCTAATGGGGAATTTACTAGTACAGTTAATAGCACAATCACTATTGCTGCTGATGCAGCTACCCCTATAGAATAGTACATTACACATACCACTAGGACGAGCTGAAGAATTGTCATCCATATCTGATGAAACCAAAAGGGGAATTCACCTATTTTATGAGCATCTACAGTCACATAGTTCATTATCTGGCCAGGGGAATGAGTTTTCTTGGCAGCATTTAAGACATGGAGTTGTTTATGGAAGATAGCTGCAGTCAGTGAAGATTTTACTTGTAGTCCAATCAGTCTACATCTGAAGTGCCATTGCCTCTCTGCTAGAGATTCCAAGCATTTCGCAAGGAAAAAGCCGGCTGTAAGAGCATATCCCTCATACTTGAAGGATTCTCTTCCTTCAGCAACCTCTATGAAGGTATGAAGAAACAACGGTCCTGTTGTCAGCGTTAAGATCTTAATCAGAGCAAACACCCCCCATATCAGGATGGATTTCTTATGGCAGAGAAGTATTGCCATTAATATACAAGGTTTTCCTAAAGGGTCTTTTCCTTTTAGCATCTGCACTTGTTCATTTAACATATCAAAACATGTTCCTGCCCCATCGGCTGGTCTTAGATGAGGAACGTCTTCGTCCTCAAGAATCTTATGTTTACCTTTCTTCATTAATGGATTCAACCACCAAAACGTCAATTCTCCGAGAAATCCAGCATTTTGAAATGGAGTATTTCCATCTTCACTTTCTTGCAAAGGCTTATAAAATGTCTCGTCATATTCGCTTTCCTTAATAAATCCAATGCCGAGCAAAAGTATCGCTCCAAGAAAAGATAATGCATTTAATATCACTTTAGTACTTTCTATTACATTGCCATGATCATATTTAAATCTCCACATAGATATTATGCAAAAGGAAAAGTGCTAATAAGAATGCAATGACTGAATAAATCTTTACTATAAGTAAAGTTTGTTGCTTGGATAGGCTAATGAATGAACTTACAAATATCCATGTAATGCCATGGACAAGAGGCATAACAATTTCATATTTTTGGTATTGGCTTCCATGCTCCAAATGCTATGTATCCTAATCCCAAACATCCATTAAAAATGGCTGAAGAAATTGTTAACTTTGGAATTCCATAATATTTTGAGTTAGATAATAGCCTCCTCAATGATATCTTACAAACTAAGACAACTAAAAGGATGAACAACAGTAGGAAATCCACAGATAACAGAATAAAGGCCTCTCCATTTGAGAAATCCATAGATTGAGTTGCTTGTTGAAAAGACTCAAATTTGTATCTTGTTAACTTAGTCAATTACAAATAAGAAAACTTTAGTTAGGGACGAAGGAAAATGGTTTCCACGAAAAAATGTGTTCATTATGAAAGCAGAAAACTAGTGTCTCAAAAACATTTACATATAATCTTGGAGACTATGGGAGTGTGGTGGGGAGTGGAGTGGACTACCTATTATAATTTTTGCTTTTGGGGTCTGGTATTTTTTTGCTGAGGTTCTTCTGAAACAGCCTCTTTATCTTTATGAGGTAGTGATAAAGTCTGCATACGTTTTAGCTCTCCAAACCCACTTGTGAGATTTCAATGAGTATGTCATTGTTGTATATTTTGATCAGACAAGAGAAAATTTCATTCATACCAAACACATTCTTACTCCTTTAATAATTGGTGACTATGTAATAAATGTTTTGGTGGGTGAAATTTCGATGGTTGTTTTTCTTTGGACCATTTGAATAAATTACATAATATAAGATATGTAAGAGTGCAATAACATAGGTATTGACCTAATGGTACACTAAAATGCTCTCACATCTCAATCAGTAGTAACTGGAGCTTCAATTAAAAAATGTTGTAGTACATTAATGAGCATTTAATGATGAATCTCAACTATAGGTGGATATATGAAAGTAGATCCAATGTTTTTTTTCCCCACATGCTCAACAACCAGAATGAAAAATATATTATCTTTTCCTTTTCATATGTTGCTTTTCTCCCTATAGTTTCTATAATAATATAAGGAAAAAAGTTTGATATATTTCTCGATTTTGCGATTTAGAATAAATATATTACTTGTTATAAAAGTGGTTCACATATTCTCTCATTATTATAAAAGTGACTCACGTATATCTCTACTGTTACAAAAGTGACCCACATATATATTTTTCATATGTAATGATATTGAAAATATTAATTTTAAATTTTGTTTTAAAATTATTTTTATTTTAAAAAATCCATATATATGGATATATATGATTCAAATATATATTAACTTATTCCCAAGAGAGAAAACTTTAAATATCTTGGGTCCATCATCCAGAGTAGTGGCGATATCGACAATGATGTCACTCATCGTATTGGGGCAGCATGGACGAAATAGAGGCTGGCCTCTGGAGTATTGTGTGATAAAAAAGTACCACCTAAACTCAAAGGTAAGTTTTATAGAATGGTGGTTAGACTGTCTTTGTTGTATGGGCTGGAGTGTTGGCCAATCAGAAACTCACATGTTCAAAAAATTGTCATGCCCCGAGTTCACACCCTAGGAGTGGCCGGCATCCAGAACCATCTCTGGTCCCAAGAGAACCACTTGGCCTAGCTACTTTACTCAGCGGAAGACTTAAATGATAAATGGAAGGCTAGAATAATATAAACTAAAGATACTGCAATGTCTGAAATAGCTTAATAGTAGAATTGTCTCAAGAACAAATAAAAATAATATCTGGAACACCTAACATACAATCTATGGAACCTTTAATTGGAATAACCTGAACAACGGCTGAAAATAAATACTAAAAATAAGGCATAAACAAAGACTCCAAAGCGTCTGACTGGTAAGAGGCCTCACTAATGGCTGGATGAATAGTTGATCCTCAACGAAGCATCTGCTGAGGAACTCGATCACCTGCATCCGCATCATAAAACGATGCAGGTCCAAATGACGTCAGTACGTGGAATGTACGATATGTAAAATGATCAAAACGAAAACTCAGGATAAGGCACTATGCTTAAAGTAACTAAAACATGTCTCAAAATTAGATAGCATGAGTAATAATGCAATACATGCTGAAAATAGAACATATGTTGAAAGTCTGTATATAACAACTAACTTGCTTTAACTTAGGGAGTTTCTCTAATCGACAATCACCACTATGAGCTTGTGATGATACAAC
The DNA here is from genome assembly GCA_026153255.1 of Solanum medicagineum. Lineage (NCBI taxonomy): Eukaryota > Viridiplantae > Streptophyta > Magnoliopsida > Solanales > Solanaceae > Solanum > Solanum medicagineum. The sequence continues at coordinate 2,559,963 of JAPFFP010000009.1, read as the reverse complement.
GTCTTTCCCACGCTTCCAGAGTCGTCCCATACTTTGCCGGGGTAAGGAACAAAAAATAGGGGAGTGGATTTGTCATGCCCTAGGAGGGTACCCTAGACGTAACTGACACTCAGAGACTATTGCTAGTCCCCAAGCGAACTACTTGGCTTCATCACATTCATTTATTCATACGGTCTACTAATTAGCGGAAGACATAAGGAAGTAAATGAACACATCTCGTCTAGTCTCAAAATAATATTATAAATAAATGGATAGTAGAAAGAAACTAGCTCAACAAGTCTTAACATCAACATTCTGCTCTAGTCTATGAAGTCTCTATCATTATTAGGTGGTTCCAATGACAGACTCATGGCTACCTCAATCAAAATAAAGATCAAACAAAAGCTAACTCTAAAGCAAGATGAAAATGGGTGATGAACCCTCCGAAGTAGGGGAGACTCACCAATCTGCTGAATGTTTCAAGATCATTAATGGTGCGCCTAATCATGTATGTAGACTCAAGAACTTTCAACTCTCACCTAAGACCATGTATGGGACACATGGGAGAACAATCTCATGCTTTTAGTTTAACCTTACATACCTGGGATGAAGGTAGACAACCAATTAGGCACGAATTCGACTTGAAATCTTCAACTGCTCGCTCTTCTCTCTTCTTTTTTAGCCCTAGGTCTTTTACAGGGACTTAGAACTGCTTAAGAATGAGCTATAAATCCTTTTTACGCTTAAAATGACCTATTTTGGTCATATATTAAGTCTAGGAGGGTTTTGGAAAGGTCTACGATGTCCCTCACGAAATTAAAAAAAAGTCAGTTTTTGGGACGCGGGGTTCGCAACGGTAATCGCTTAGTTTTTTGGTATTTTTCATTGAAAATCCTCGGCTCGACTTTAGAGCAACCTCACTGGTTCGCATTTTATTACGAGAAATTATTTTTGATCCGGTTGCTCTAAAGTCGAGCCGAGGACATTTTTTCACTCAATTTATCACGTTAATTGCATATTCGGTCTCGGATTCGCAAACGGAGCATGAGAAGACGCGTTATGCGCACGACACCATTCTAGGGATTTCGTTAATTTCATGGGGTGTTACAGGATCCATCCTTAAACTGGGTCATATCAGTGGCAATGGGGAGTTGTATTTTTGGGTACAATCCTATCCTACGTTGGCAATGTAGTTTATGAGTTCAAGTTATTATTACTCCCACTCATATCGCTGCTCAATACTACTCCCAAAATAGTTTTTATAATGCTCACACTTAAAAGAATATTCTTGCTCAAAATATTACTTTCTTCTCTTTGGAGCTTACCCCAACTTTAGCTTTTCTTAAACTTTCCTCAACTTAACTCTTCTCTTTGGTTGAATTTGCATCAATACAATGGGTCTCAAAACAAACTTTATTACTTCGGCTATCTTGAAAATATAGAAGTTTTTAGTACTCCTTAAACTTAACTCAAAACTATGAATGTAATAGTTTTTTATGAAATATACATATGGCTCTCATAAATACAAAAGTAGCTGTGAATCTTGTCTCAATAGCTTAACTTAGTACTAAAATTAGTGCGGGTTGTGATTTTTATCAAGAAAAATGCATGAACAATTATTTTGAAGAAATTAACTAGTAACGGAGGAAGACTGATCTTAGCTCAAAAGCATGAATCTTGGGTAAAGATTTGTAGTCAAGATACTAAAACATATGTAGGATAACTTTTGGAGGGTCTTACATACCTTGAAAATCAACTTCTTGGAAGAATTGAGGAGGATTCTTGAAAGCCCTAACTTTTTTCCCTTTGAAACTACGGTCTAAGTTCTTTGGAGTATTTTAACGTTAATGAGATGAGATACTACGTTCTAAGGGTTTAATTAGGTGAATACTGACAAGTTTAGGATTAAAAGGATGAGAAAAGTCAAAAATGCCCCTCTTTAAAATTGCAGGTCGGGCCGCATAAGAGGCCCCCTACGACTCGTAGAAGCTTCCACGACCCTAGGGAACCTTTCAAAAACTTTAGGACATTTTTTTGGGATCTCTGGAACTTTCTACGAGCCCCCTGATATGACTCATAGAAGGTTCTACGACCCGTAGATGGGTCCGTAAAGTCAGGGGCTAAAAATTGAAGTTCTCTGACTTTTTCCACGAGATACCGATATGGGTCGTGCTCCAATTTATGACCCGTAACTGGGTCTCGTATTACAACTCTGCACTGGCAGTCCTCAGTAAAACGACCATAACTTTTGATTTCGAACACCAAATGAGGTGAAACTAGTTGCGTTGGAAAGCTAATTCAAAGGACTTTCATTTGGTATGTCATGGGACTTTTAATTCTTTGTGTGCTAAGATTTATGACCATTTTAAAGTTGATCTTTGCATAATATAAGGCTAGAAACTCATTTTGTAGGGATGTTTTGAACTCCGCTAAGTACTAGAGATCTCTTACAACCTAATACACTTCCCACATATAAGAGTGAGGCTTGAAACATAGGTACTTATGAGGATAGAGTTATGGGGTGTCACAAAGATATAGGTCGCAAAGATGAGGATGTTCAGATGGATGTATGGACATACCAGGAGTGATAAGATTAGGAATGAGACCATTCGGGAGGATCTAGAGGTGGCCCATGTGGCTAACAAGATGAGGGAAGCGAGACTGCGATGGTTTGGACATGTCCAGAAAAAGTACCGATACTCCTGTTAAGAGGTGCGAGAGGTTGGATTTTAGGAGTTACACAGAGTAGTAGAGGTAGACGGAAGAAGTATTGGGGGGAGTGATCAGAAAAAATATAGCGAAACTTGATCTCACCGAGGACAATGACCTTAGATAGAAAGGATTGAAGGTAACGAATTAGAGTAGCAGGATAACAGGCTAGTCTGATTAGGTTGATGTCTGGCCTTGAAGTATAGTAGGGTAGTAGAAATTAGTCTTGTCTTTATATCCTTGGTGTTATTTTCCGTCTTGTATATGTTAATTTTATCGCATTTACACACTATTATATGCTTTTCGTTATTACTCATTCTTTCTGTTTCCTTTTCTTGTCTTTTTTTCTTTTTCCTTTTTCTATATCTAGTTTATTCTGCTTATGAGTTTTTGAGACGATGGTGCCCAAGAAACAGTCTTTCTACCTTTGTGAGGTTGTGGTAAGGTCTGCGTACATCCTACCCTTCCCAGGCCCCACTTATTAGATTCCACTGGTTATGTTATTGTTGTTTGAATATATATGATTCTTCTAAAAAAAAGTCCAGGGTATGTTTGATCTTTCTCACACATCTTTCTCCCTTGTATATGGATTTGCTTATCATGATCTTGGTTTCTTATTCTTATCTAATTTTTTTCCTTGCATTCTTTAGTGTAAAAGTATGATAAATAAAAAGAAAAAATATAAATAAAACAAAGTAAAAAAAATTAATTTTTTTTTTTTGCAAATATGTTATAATTTATTTTTGTATTCATAAAAAAAATGAGGCATCTATGATAAATTTTATAAGAAAATGAATGAAAAAATAAATGTAGCCATCAAAATAATAAATTAAGTATATTTTTTAAAACAAAAAAAATTAAAATTAATTTTTTTTTCCACATCAGTTAGACTAAAAGGGTATATTTGAGTCATTTGTGTAATTAACATATGTGAGTCACTTTTTGTAACAAAGGGTATATCAACCTTGAATCGCTAAGTTGAAGAATATATCAAACCCTCTTCTTTGAGTCATAAAATTTGAGAAAGTTTTAAAAATGATTATCATTTGAGCATCACAATAATTCATACTTGACTTGAATACACCTAGAAATCGAACGAAAGGTTCTCCTAGACCAAAATCGATATTTCAAATCCAATAGTGTGATCAGAATATTCATCCAGGGCACGCTTCTCAAGGACGCCGACTGAAGTCAACTATTGACCCATTCTGGTTGCTAAATTTGCAAAACTCGATATACTTGCGCCAAACATACTCATAGCCTAAATTTCGTCTTTCCGGAACTGATAGAAACGTCAGAAAATTCCACTCCAAGGCCATTTACTATGACTTTACCTGAAAATTCATTTACGGTTATAAAATGTCTCGTTTACCTTTAAACACTACATAGATGTCGAACGATTCATCCAACGACTGAACAATCAATGTCAAATAAGTTATAACTAACCCATGGTTACTAGGCAAATGGTCACACTGATAAAATATTTACGGAACTGCATAATTGATCTGGAGGGTCATTACATCCTTACTCTTGTTTTATGCAATATAAGTATAGGTCTTTCATCATGATTAGTGAAAGAATTCACAAAAATTGAATAGCATCATAAAAGAACTTGCATGTAAAAGTAATATGAGGGAGCTACAAAGGGGGGTTGATGGTGCTCTCCTTTTCATAATCTAGGAACGGAATAAAACGTGGATAAAACTATTATATGTGTATCATAGTGGAGTAAATCTATTTATGTTAGCACCAACTGGTTTTGACTAAAATAGAATTGCACTATCAGTAATTTGAAACAACTCAAACACAGACATGGTAGGGGAAAGAACAATCTTTACCTCTAAATCAGAATAAGTTAGAACTAAACAAAATGAAGTTGGTTAATTGAGGGAAGACGGAATTGAAAAATATAAAATGATTATAATTGCAAGAAAAAATTCAGTCATCATAAATGTAAATGGTTAGGGTTGCTTCACATTTATTTTGTTCATTATTTGATAATATCGTGTAAGGTTAATTTTTATTTAACAAAGATATCTAAGAGACAAACTCATTCTATAATTAGTAGTGTTGAGAGTCTAACAACAATTAATACTCTTTATAGAATTTTTATCCAAATCCCTCAAATTAAAAGCTTAAATTTATTTAACAGTTTAAACTTTTGACTATTTATTTCTTGATTATTTTATTACAAGTGGAGTGTGACATGTACTCTTATTGTCATTGGATTTTCATAGAACTATGTGATTGTAAAACGACTTGTTGAGCTTGGTAACTCTTTTTTCAATTCAACATGAAATATTCATTAATTCTACAAAAAATAATTAAAATGATATAAATTTTTTCGTTGTCTTCAATTTTTTTTTTATATTTTATTAGGATTTAAAATAACTAATTCTCTCAAGAAATAAAATTAAAAAGGAATATCTTTTTTTTTCCGTATCTATGTAAATTTTGGTGAAAAGGATTTTCAATACTTGAACAAATTAAAATAGCAAGCAACTAAATAGAACATTTATTCATGGATAAATTGGTTCTGACATAAAAATTAAAGAAATTCTTTTACTCTTTTCGTCCATGCATACTTGACACATTTTTTAAAAATAAAATAATATTTAGTGGAGTATATCTCTCTAATTATTATTAGTTATGAAAAATTCGGATTGTGCACGGATTCAATATTTGTTCACAATTTTTTTAAAGTTGATGTTGATTAAATAATTTTTAAGATATATCTATTATTAAAGTATTTTTCTATTGCTTATTGATTTTTTATTCACAGTAATTAGACACGAATATTAGCAACATTTAAAATAGTGAACCTATAACTAATAGATATATTTAAGAGGCTATAGTTAAAATAGATCCCATAATTTTGAAAAAATATACTTTCTAATTCGAACACTAAATTAAAATAAAATACAAAAATTATTTTCAAAAATATCTTTAATGAAATAGACACATCAACGTAGACCTACCTATTTTAGCTTCAATTCTCTCTTATATTTTGAGAATATAAGTCATTTAAATATTTTAAAAATAAATATAATATTTACTAATCAAAATAAAATAAAAAATTATTTTTTAAACTGAATGAATGAAACAAGTAAAAGTAAATAAATAAATATTTCTTTCCTTCAGTTTTACTTATCAGTTATTTCTAAACTAAAAATAAAAGAAAGTTATTCGTATTTTTTCTCTTTACTAGATGCACCGCACGTGCAACGTACGTGTATGTCTAGTCTTGAGATATGTCTAGTCTTGAGACTCATATAATTGTGAGATAGTATTTATAATAATGTTTAAGTCAATGTTAATTTGTTCGCTGAGTTTATTCATTTTCAGTAATATCGTGTATTTGTTTGTTTTTGTCTACCCAAATAGACGTAAATTGGCCTACTGAAGGTTTGTTATAAACCAGTTAGTCTAGAGAAGCATTCACGGCTATGCGTATATATCTAACTTCTAAAAACTTGAATAGTCTTTAAGCTGTGAGAAGTTGAATTACTCAGAGTAACACCAACATAATTTGAGCTATTTGAATGTAGATACCTTTGATTTA
>JAPFFP010000009.1:2511037-2549146 GCA_026153255.1 Solanum medicagineum | reverse complement strand
GTGTTGGGCTTCTGTCTGCAGGTGTGGTTAGTCAGTAAAACAGAGGAAACTCTGCCAAAATTTCAGTAGATTTCTTAGCTGTTATAATCGATCGTTGGATTAGTGTTTATCTGGTGCCTAATCAGCACTAGTCACGGCTCCTAGGTTGGGTCGTGACAGTACCACCAACACCGAGGCTCGTAAGGGACGTAACAATCCCGAGAACTACAAATATTACTAGATGTTTTGTCAAGCCTGAGCCTGGTGGCCAATGGGAGCTCAAACAAAAATGGGCCAGTTGCTACACTCTACTGGGCAGTTCACCGGGCTTCCTCATAAAGATCCGCAGGTCCATATTCAGAATTTTCTTGAGATTGCTGACACTTTCATTCCCACGGAAGTAAATTGTGACTACATGAGGATAACATTGTTCCCATTTTCACTGTTAGGGGAAGCCTCGATGTGGTTACAAATTGAGCCACCGAACTCCATAGCATCCTGGGATGATTTGGCCCGAAAGTTTCTCACTAGATTCTTCTCATCGAGCAAGATAACTAAGTTAGGAAGTGAGATCCTAAGCTTCAAGTAGAGGGTTGGGGATAATCTATACCAGGCATGGGACAAGTTCAAAACTCTATTGATAAATTGCCCATACCATTGCCAAGCGAACGAGGTATTGGTTCATACCTTCATTGAAGGTCTGGAACCCAATACCAAGGTTCTCCTTGATTCAATTGCAGGGGATCAAGCATTGGAAAAGACGTATGATGAATTATATGCTCTTCTAAACAGAATTGCTTAGGGCAACCTGAAATGGAATGGAGGATCCAGCAAACCAACAGTGCAGAAACAGGCTGGGGTCTTGGAAATTGACGCAATAACCAACTTGCAGGCCCAAATGGCAGCAATACAGAACATGATGACCACGAACTTCAATAACTTGGCGTTGGGCCTAACAGCAAGTTCCATTAGCAGCAGGTCAGCAGCAAGCCCCTGATAATATGGTACAGCAGCAACAACCAGATTGGTGTGATGTATGTGGGGGAGGAGATCACACGGTGAAATCTTGCGGATGTAATTTTGAGGCAGTGAACTTTGTGGGAAATGCTAACAGAGGAGGCTACCAAGGATTCGGGAACACTTATAAACCGAATTGGAGAAAGCATCTAAATTTCACATGGGGTGTCAATTAGAAGAATCTTGGGCAACCGCAGAAAAGGCCACAGGGTGGACATGCATATCAGAATCAGCCATCCCAGTAGTTTACAAGACATGCTAATCCGAACACCGTGACTGATAGTGAGGTGTTGAGGCAGATCTTGGCCAATCAGAACAGGCAAGAAGAGGAAATTCAGAGAAATAAGCAGGAGCTGCAGAACTTAGAAAATCAGTTGGGACAATTAACCACATTAATAAATTCTAGACCTTAAGGGGTCTTGCCAGGCAATACTGATCCCAACCTAAAACAAGTGAATGCAGTCAGCACAAAGAGTAGAAGACGTTTAATAGAACTGATCGCCAGGAAGAAGAATGGGGATGGGCAAAATGTGACACAGGACAATGAGGCTAGCGATCCCAGCCCAACTACTAACAAGACCACCCCATTACCAAAACCTCCTCCTCCGTTACCCCAGAATCTCAAGAAGAAAGAGGAGGATGACTGTTTTCAGAAATTCATTGGGCTGCTGAAACAAGTACAAATTAACTTATGTTTGATTGATGTTTTGCAGGGGATCTCAAAATATGCTAAATATGTCAAGGACATCGTTACTAACAAGACAAAGTGGATGGAGTATGAGACTCTGGTATTGACAGAGGCCTGCAGCTCCAAGATTCTCAACAGATTACACTTGCCAGCCACAGTGAAAGACCCAGAAAGCTTCATTGTGCAAGTAACTATTGGAAGCCATTTAAATTCTAGGGGCTTGTATGATCTTGGGGCTAGCATAAACCTTATGCCCACTTCTCTGTTCTTAAAGATGGGGCTTGGAAAGCCGAAGACCAGAACTATCGTGCTGCAACTAGCAGATTGGTCATTGGCAAGACCGGATGGAGTAATGGAAGACGTCTTAGTCTAAGTGGAATCTCTCATCTTCCCCGGGGACTTCGTTATCCTAGATTTTGAGCCAGACCCTGAGGTTCCATTTATACTTGGGCACCCATTCCTGGCCGCCGGAGGGGTATTGATCGATGTCGCAATAGGGAGGCTCACCATTCGAGCCCACAATAAGGTAGAAGTTTTTGATGTCTACAAGGAAATGAAGCTACCAACAGCATATGAGGATCTGGCCACTATCACAATAATAGACACCGCAGTCGCTGCTAGCCAGGTCGAGATTAAAGATCCGTTAGTCAGGGTGTTACTGAATCTAGGGCTAGTGGACGATGTTGAGGCCCGAGAAATTGAAAGTATGTTGAATAATCACAATGTGAGTATGTTAAAAAAGATGAATGAACTGTTGAACAGGGTGTTGGGACCACCACCCAAACCCTCAGTAGAAGCATCTCCTCATTTGGAGTTGAAGTACCCTCCCATCTCAGGTATGAGTTTCTTGGCGAAAATAATACATTACCTGTAATCTTGTCTGCTTCCTTGACTACAACCCAGGTAGAAGCAGTTGTTGCGGTGTTGAAGAAACGAAAGAGAGGAATAGGGTGGTGGATATCTGACATTCATGGCATCATCCCAGCCCTATGCATGCACAGAGTGTTCATGGAAGAGGGTCACAAGCCAGTGGCCCAACCGCAGAGGAGGTTGAATCCAATCATGAAGGAGGTAGTAAAGAAGGAGGTTATTAAGTGGCTAGATGCAGGGATCATCTTCCCTATATTAGACCGCAAATGGGTAAGGCCTGTACAATGTGTCCCCAAGAAGGGCGAGATGACGGTGGTCACTAATAAGAAGAACGAGCTGATCCCAACTAGAATGGTGATGGGGTGGCGAATCTGCATGGACTATAGAAAATTGAATGAGGCCACCAAGAAAGACCATTACTCCATGCCCTTCATTAATCAGATGTTGGATAGAGTGGCTGAGCAGGAGTACTATTGCTTCCTAGATAGGTACTCGGGATACAACCAGATCACCACTGTACCCGAAGACCAGGAAAAGACAACCTTTACATGTCATATAAGACGTATGCCTTCAAACGCATTCCCTTTGGGTTGTGTAATATGCCAACCACATTCCAAAGGTACATGATGGCTATCCCGTGTGGAGTCTGATGCTCACATAGGTGAGCAACTATAAATCAGAGAAGAGTTTCCCGATGAGCAGCTGTTAGCCATTGAGGTGGAGCAATTACCATGGTATGCGAATATAGTAAATTACTTGGTAAGTGGTGTGTTCCCACCTGATGTAATATACCAACAGAAGAAGCAGATTCTGGAGAGATGAAGTAGATTCTGGAGAGATGTCATGCCTCTCCGTATGAGGGCTATCATGGGGGTGACCGGACAACGCATAAGGTACTACAATCTGGTTTCTTCTGGCCCAACTTGTTTAAAGATGCTATCTAATTCTCCAGGGTCTGTGATGCTTGCCAGAAGACAAGTGCTATATTCTGGATGCATGAAATTCCCTTAAATAATATTTTGGAAGTGGAGATTTTCAATGTTTGGGGCATTGATTTCATGGGGCCATTCCCGCCATCATTCGGTCACCATTTTATTCTGGTAGCTGTGGATTATGTCTCAAAATGGGTAGAAGCAGCAACCCTTACAGTCAATGATGCTAAAGTGGTAAGCAAGTTCCTCCGGAAGAACATCTTCACACGGTTTGGTACTCCAAGGGCTATTATTAGTGATGGCGGTACCCACTTTCTCAATCAGACCGTGAAGAACTTGTTAGAAGAATATGGGATAAGGAATAAGGTGGCCACAACATACCACCTGCAAACAAGCGGACAGGTTAAGGTATCCAACCGGTAGGTGAAACAGATATTGCAAAAGATCGTGAATGCCACCCGAAAAGATTGGGAAGAAAAGATAGCTGAAGCATTATGGGCGTATGGGACTACATACAAGACCCCAATCGGAACCTCTCCCTACAGGCTGGTGTATGGTAAAGCCTGTCATTTACCCCGGAGCTCGAGCATAAGGCGTATTAGGAAATAAAAAAGCTAAATCTTGACCCTGAGCTCGCTGGAAGGAAGAGACTTAAGCAATTAGAGGAGTTGAATGAATTCTGGTTCCAACCTTACGAGAACGCTAAGCTCTACAAGGAGCGGACCAAGAAGTGGCACGACCGGCACATAATCAAGAGCAGCTTTGAGCCGGGCCAACAGGTATTGCTGTTTAACTCACATTTAGAATTTTTTCCAGGTAAACTAAGGTCCAAACGGAGTGGACCATACGTAGTAGTAGCAACCACACCCTATGGTATAGTGGTGCTGAAGGACTTGACCACGAACCAAACATTTTTGGAGAATGGTAAACGTGGTAAGCACTACTGTGGTGAGGACGCAAAACAAGCAGTGGAGGCCATTGAGTTGGCCAAAGATGATTGAGCACAGAATGCGTCGGGCCATGACATTAAATTAGGCGCTGCATGGGTGGCAACCGCTGGTGAGGTAATGTAGTTGTATTATTTTACTTTGTTTTACAAAACAAAAAATATGTCTCGTACAAAAGTGTGAAAAATTTGCTCAAGTACAGGTCCACGATGCCTCCGAGTCACGAATCCTGCGCAATCTTTTGTGCAAATTTTCCTGCCCTCAATTCCCTATGATCCATTGGAAATCCTTTTATTTTCTTAGTCTAATACATTGTTTTGAGTGTTTTGAAGCATGTCCAGGTGTTCGGGGACTTGTTCGGGGCTCAAAGTTAAAAATTGGAGGTTGATTGCAGCTCAAAATAGTGAGCATTCGCGATGGGTCCGCATTGCGGACCCATTGCAGATGCCCACTGTTCCTGCATCAAGGTAAAAATGTGTCTAAGTGTATGTTCGCATTCATTTTTTGTCGTGGAGGGATCGCGAATGCTTACTGTTTCTACACGTAGGCAAAATTCTCTCGAAGTGTTTGTCCACGTTGCCTTCGCGTTGCGTAGCAAATGCATAGGCTTATTGTTTCTGCATTCATGAAATGATTATTATATGTCTTTCTCGGCATTTGCTCAGCGATGCAGAGCCAACGCAGATATATATTAAAACCTCCGAATGCAGATGTGGCCCCCACCTATTTATTTCCCCTAAACCATTTGATTTTTCTTATTTCTTCCCCTTTTTAACGATTAAACCAACCCCAAACCCTTATTTTTTCCCCATCCTTCATCTTTCCCATCTTCTCCCTCCCTCTTCCCCTATATTTTCAAACTTCATCATGTCGCGTATCACGTGGGTTGTCCTCCACTATGCAAACGTCACTCTCCCCTCTAGGTATGATCTCTTTGCTTCATTTTTACGTCGTTTCAAGATGTCAAGTTGGAAATCCTTCATGCTTCATGGATAAATGCAAAGTGGGTTTCTTGATTTTTGTCTAATTTTGCTTATGGTGGTGATTTAGTGGTGGATGATTGGTATCTATGCATGGGTGTTATGTATGATTGGTGTAGGTGAAAACCCTAGGGAGAATTTGCACCCAAAATTGGGAAAATGTTGGGAGGGGGTGGGGTTATGAGTTCTTCCCCATGCTTTTTGTTTCAATGGTTGTTTGCACGTTGGCTTGTTCCAAGTATTCAAGTGTGGGTTTGAATTCGTGGTTGTTGATGAGGGATTACTCTTTTGGTTATCAACACGACATTTTTTTTACTAATTGTTGTCGAGGGGTTGTTGGGGGTTCTTCACCACACTGCTTAATTACTCTCTGATAGAATTGTGGACTCATGATAAAGTTAAAGTGTGGGGTTGAACCCTTATGTTGCACTATAGGGATAATATTCTGTGGTTGGGGGGTTAAGTTGTTTGACATTGAGATGAAAGTGAAGTCATACATGTACCTATCGAAGGGGGTATAGGGGCATGGAATCGTGACATGATATAGCCTGTAGGACGTGGGAAAGTCTGAGTACCCTCGCCATACGGGCATGAGTTTAAGTGTGGGGTCATGGGTTTTGAGTTAAATACTGACTTTTCACTTTTCTTTTGCAGGTAATATGTCTTCAAGTGTATAACGAGGTGGTTGGTCTAGCAGGCAAAGGGCTACTGACACAAGGAAACAACCACGAGATGTCCCAGAATTGCCCAGGGACATTAGGAGGGGTCAACAGCCTCAATACAGGGCCAAGGCTGTGAATAGAGAGGGAAGGCGATGGTATTAGTCTCATGATGAGACAAAGTGCTACCCCGATGTCCCTATTGACGTAAATTACCTTCGGGACAAGTACCCTCAAATCCTGAACCGCTGCAATCGATTAAGTTTGGGGTTCTTCTTCCAACCACCTATGCCATGCAATCTGAGCGTGGTCATGGAATTCTACACTAATATGAGCAAAGAGCCGAGGTCTCAATCGGTGATTGTTCTAGGATTAGAGGTCAACTTCTCAACGCCGATGATCAATCAGATCTTGGTCACCCCCGAAGATGTCCCTGCTTTAGCTTTCCAAGAGATATACAATCGCCCTCCCTATCAAGACATCAGGCACACTATTGCAGGGCGGAGGTCCACGGCTAAGTGGGTCAGACATGCAGAGCAGGGCTATCACCTTTCATTCCCATTCGCTCACATGTCTAAGGAAGCTCGGGTCAGGGTTAAGATAGTGATGCACTCTTTCTTTCCATGGAAACACTTCACAAATGTAACGAGAGATAGAGTGTGCCTCACTTATGCAATCATGAGGGCCATGCAACTAAATCATGGAGCAATATTTCGGCTAGCGATGAGGAACGCCAAGACCCATAAGGGTCGCAGGTATGCTTTTGGGGCCCTTATAACTACTATGTGTCGTGATACAGGGGTCCCTGAGGAAGAGGCCGACTACTGCTCGGTCATCCAGGCTCCCTCCTATGTTGCCACTCACATTAAGGGGTCTAACGTGACCTTGGGCCCAGTCTTGACTTCGACAGAGAGGGATTATCGAGGTGAGTTGATTGCGGGCCACATGTACGGCCTAGAGATGCTGAGACGCCGTAATGGCGGTCGGCCTTTCATGAGGGAAGAGCTATAGGAGGTTGAGGTTGAATACCCTCTCAATGACCACGCCAAAGCCGTGCTTCACATTGGACCCTGGTTCATTGAGCCAGTGGAAGATGATATTCCTACGGACCCAGGGGAGACGCACGAGGATGCGGATGATGATGAGGCTGACGAGGATGACATAATTTATGAGCTGCCAGTGTATGCAAGGGTTAAGCCCATCTTACTAGGCCCTGGTGATGCTTGAGCACCACAATACCCACCTTGCAGGTTATGTATGGTTAGCATTAAGGGCCGTGCTAAGTTTAAGTGTGGGGTAGGAATTCCTTTGTTCGGTGATATTGCTTTTGTTATTCTATTAGTGGCATGTATTAAGACCGTTTTTATTTCTGCTTTATGTTTATGTCTGGACATCTTAATGTAGGATTGAACATCTCTTATTTTTGTTGGGTCGGTAAATAATGGCTATCTATTACTTTGATGCATGGATGCTCTTGTGTTAATACGTTGTGAATACACTTAGTTGTTAGTAGTTGTGTGTCTGTTTATATTAGTTGTGTTAGTCATAGTTGAGTGATAGGGGCTCGATAATGAATGGATGATTACCGTCCTAAGGGCATTCGTCAAATCGAGTTCATATAAAGTGTGGTAGTGTGCGAACGAGCATCGAGCGCGAACCTTTGAACATAATAAACGGGGGTTGCTTGAGCCTTGTGAATCACTATTGTATGCATGCTTAATTAAATGAATTCATATGAATACCGTAATAGGAAGTTTAGTTCTGTCCTTATGATGAAAATATGCCGAGAGTGAGCGAGCTAATTGTAAGTCTCGATTGTGATAGGTTTGAGAACTTGCCCTATATGTAGAGTAGACTTGGGAGGACTCAGAACTAGAGGAGAGGATCTAGGCGTTTCTTTGATAGATGGATATAACCCTACTCAGCCCTTGTTGAGCCTTAGCCTATTCTTTGACTAACCACAATTCAAGCCAATCCCTTTCTCTTGATGAAGTATCTATTTTTTATCCTAATTCCTTAGCACTTGAGCACGGTGAATAAGAAAATAGGGAACTTGCATGGACACCCAAGAAAAATAATAGTAGAGTGTCGAAAAAAAAGAGGAAATAAATAAGTTTAGTTAGAAAAGTATCGACAAAAACAGTATGGGTCCGCGTTGCCTCTGCGTCGCGGAGCAATCGCGGATGCATACTGTTTTGGGCCCAAAATGTCCTAGTTATCAAGTACTAGTCTGCGATGCCTCTGCGTCGCGGATGCACTCTAAAAGGAAAAAATATTTTATTTTCTTTCCTTTTGCTTAGTCATTGTTTGTTTAGGGTGTCCACGTGTTTATAAGTGGTTTAGTTTGTGGTCAGATTAAATAGATAAGAGTTCTCGTAGCTTTAATTCAATAAGGGTAACGAAGGGTTGCGAGTCAAGGGGGCGTGAGAAGAGGTGAAGTGTATCCTCCAAGCGTATGGGAGTTAAACCGTGTCAGCCGTATCCATAAAATGTACACCCGAAGCCTACATTACAGCTAGATAAAGACCTACATGATCCTCTAAGGAAAATTCCAACTAGGTTTCCGTTTACCTTAAGGGCAAGCTTATGGAATCTTGAAGCAATTTGAGACATCTTTTCGAAGAGTGAGAGTTATTTGTGTACCCAATTTTGACCTACTAACTAGATTCGTAGTGGTGTGCATGGGTAATTCTTCTTGGTGAGGGCACATAATCATTCAGATTCAGGAACTAGATGAACTGTTAAAGATTCTGCATGAGTCCGCATGTATACATGAGTGCAAGAAGCAATTCGTTTCCTCCTAGGGCACCTAAAGTTTCTCACTATGGTTCATAGACTTCGATTGCATGATGTTTTATGTACATTCTACAGTAGGGAATCTCAGGCATGTGTAGTGGTTTGCCCAAGGACGGACAAAACTCCAAGTGTGGGGTGGTGATCTTAGGCGTATTTATACGCCTAATGAGCCAATAATGTCCATAAATAGAATGAATTCAGAGGACAAATTAATAGAGTCTAGGTGTTTGAGTGTCTTTTTCGCTTAGTTTGCTAACGTAGGGCCGAGTGTGCATGTTGGTTGTGTTATTGTAGGATTTTTTTATTGGAAAGTTCGGGGTTAAACTCGGACTTGATGGAAGAGCACATCCTGAAACTCGGAGGATAAAAGACAGTAGAAACAGCCAAAAGACAAAAAATCCATGTGGAAGACCTGGGAGCAAGGTTGCAGAACTAAAAAGTACAAAAAAGGCGCAAAACTCAAGAAGGTGCAAGGTCCGCGTCAGTGTGCAGTCAGCAGTTTAAGCGAAAATACAAAAAAAAAGGGGTCCGCATCGCGGACCTGAGGAACCGATGTGGAAAAGTCGAATTACGGGATTTTTATTAGTTCTCTATCTTAGACCTTAGGTTTTTACATTGGTTTTCACGCAAGAACTACTGTAGAGGCGACGAAGAACTCTTTTCCACGAAGAATTTGGTTAGTTTAATCTTTAGATTTTGGTTTTTGATGTTTTCCACTTCATTCATGATGTATTCTACATCCATAAGTGGCTAAGTCTCCATATTCTGTGGTTGTAGCAATAGACTATGTGTAGTTCTTAACTTTGACATCTATGAATGGCTTCTTTCGATTATTCCTATATTATTTATATCTATACTTCAGAGTCTGGCCAACTAGGGAGTACATTTGTTGTTCATTCTGGATTCAAGAGATGTTGGAATGAATAGAACACAATAGCATAGGGGGTTTGTTCAATACTAGGAAAGTAGGTTGATTCATGTAAAGGAGACCAGTGACAACTACCATTACACCTTGCTTGGTTCATGTACAGGAAGATAACTTTAAAGCATTTTTATTGGCCTGTCTATCCTCGCTCAACGATGTAGTCAGACAGTCAATAACGATAGGCCGGCAGAGGCGTGAAACCGTGCTCAGGTAAATTAAATATCGTGAATCAATAATCGGAAACCAGACATAGATAGATATTATTAGGACTAGACAGAGTCGAAAAGGTTACAATCCTGGAATTGCTTCTCTAATTGATATCCTCCGTGAAAGTCATCTTAGTTTACTAGAAGGTTATTTCTTTTACAATTTATTGTCCGCACAACTAAAACTCTTTTTACCAAAACACCACGACCATGATAACCAAGAAAAGCAACTAGATTCATTCAAATCCTTTAGGTTCAACAACCCAACTCTTTAATTAGGGTCACTATATTACTTGTGAGACCGCGTGCACTTTCTTGTGCTAGGGAAGCAACACCCTTTAAGATAGACTAGCGATCGTTCAAGGATTTATTTTTCTCATTCAAGGAATTTTTTTTCTTCATTCAAGGATTTAATATCCATTTACTCGTTATCACACTTTTCTTTTATCTGGCACGTAATTTAATAATGAAAGAAAAGTGTGTAACGAGTAAAATGGAATTTAAAATAAGTCAGAAACTTGTGGTATATAATAAGTTAGAAATATTTGTATGGTAATGAGTAAAATGAAATTTATGTTGCACACTTAAAAGGAAAGTGTGCGACATAAATTGGGCTAGAGGGAGTAGGTATTTATCTTTTGAAATTCATCTTGGAGAGTTCCCAACTATTTCCTCCCCTTAAATGCATTATGCAACAACGACACAACTAATATATTTTTACCATTTCGATGGAAGATTGAAGGCATTTCTAGATTGAAAACACCAGATGATAAAAGTCCAATTGCTAACAAATGATCAGTGGAAGGTGGTACAACATGACCTTTTATGTATAAGAAGAGACGGAAGACTAAGCTTCCAAAATTTAGTATGGAGAATCTGTTAGGTAGTGGAGCCTGATAATATATTTAACAGCTGTTTATTCTCTGTGTATACTTGTATTCTGTGTAATTATAAATATCCGGATATCATTAATATATATAGCCCTATCACCGTGGAGGTTACCCAATTAATTGGGTGTTACCACGAAAAAAGCCCCTCTCTCTCTCTTTTAAGAATTATTCTCTGCCTTCTCTCTAACTTCTCTTTAAAAGAACTCTTGTTCTTCTATCTTCATCTTCTTCTTCTTGCTGCAGATTTGCAGACTGTAATTGCCCAACAGAATCTCTCTGAGATAATCATATACGATTATAGGATTGAATATTTCGAACCACAAAATCCTGAGATAGATAACTAGTGTCACTGTATATGATCTCATGCTATTTGCCTTGTATACAGGCCTATGTCCTGTTGGAGATATTGGTCTTTCAACTCTTTTACCAGGTAACAAAAGCTGAAGTGCAAAGAGTTTATAACTTTACAACTCACAAAATAAAAAAAAATAACTTTACAACTTTTTAATGCTAGCTCTATTTTTATTTTCTGGTCTATTGCATAACGATACAAGTTTTATTTTTGAAATTTCTGCACTATTACAAATTTTGTTGGCCAACTTCTTTATTTTAACGTTTCTGCTCAGTTATTGTTCATCTAGCTCATCTCTTAAGCTATTCATTCGGTCCAGTTGTTTCTATTTTCTATCAAATATTATTAAATTATGATTTTTAAAAATAATTTTGGATTCTTAGTTAAGTATCCGAACGTTTTTCTACCTGTTGATTTTTTCTTTTTTTGCACCTTTTGTTGATGTTCTAATATCACTTGAAAGAGTTGAAGCTTGAAGTTTCTGGCCATCTTTTATTCATTTTTTAAGTGAAGATACATGCTTAGAAGACGCACTCAGTCGTCATTATTTTGCTATGAATGTTATGCAAAACTTTGGATGCTATCTAAGTTTTTTTATTTAGCGAATTGAAGCTAACATCATGGGATGTTGTTAACAAATTTATTATAATCAATCACACTCTTTCTCTATCTTCTCGTCCTCTTGCTATAATCTTTATATCGAGATTTTAGTAGTAATTTGATATTTGTCGATGAATTTAAATTCTAATTATGATATCAATGGCTTTAGGATCACTCGTAGTCAATTGAAGACCAAAATTATTGATCGTCTCTGAAGGCCATCTAGGACAAAAATTATTGCTTGCCTATAAAGCTATTTTAGGATCAGGCTACTATCATCTATAAAGCTATTCTAGGACCAGTTTGATATGGTCGCTGATGCTATTCTAAGAGAAGATTCTTCATGGTCTCTAATGTTATTTGAGGACCATATCGCACTTGTCTCGAAAGTTTATTAGGGCCAGATATTGGAAGGTCGCAAAAAAGGTTTAACGACCTAAATACTAAGATTTCATTGGCTTATTTGAGACCAGATATGTAGTCTCTAAAAGGATATAATGACCAACAATTTCACCCATTTCAAAACTATTCAGGGACCAACTTTTTATGTTGTCCTTATTGTCCAGTGACGACCAAACATTTCTGGTCTCAAAATGCTCATTTGGGACCAAATTTTGACCTTTTGAGGATCACATTTTCCTTCATTAGAGACTATTTTTCTTGTAGTATTATGTTCTCAAAAGGGAATTTCAATCCCTTAACCCTAAATTTATCCTCCTAAGCCTATTTCATTCCCTAATAACCTTCTCAGTTCACTCATTTCAAATTTCTCTCTCTTAAGGAAGAAGACCAAAATCCTCCAATGAAGAACAAGTTCCCATTTCTTCCAAGCTCTTCACCCAATTTAATACTTCTTCGGCATTCTTCTCTATTTTTCTCTATGAGTTGTGGGTTTCTTCATTCATGGGTCCTTCCACCCATGGAGTCCAAAATTCTTCGCAACTCAATCATTTGATTTCAAGATTTATTTCATTATGAGTACTTCCTGTTCCTACTTATATGCATGATTCAAGTTGGAAATTGTGATTTATTGATTTGAAATGCATGAAATGAGCTACAATTTATTAACCCTTTTCAGTACTACATTAGGTTGATGACTTCTTAAATGTGTTTTGTTAAATCTTCAGCTAAATGCTATATTTTGATTTAAATCATGAATATTATGTTCAAATAAGTATGTATTGTTATCTATTTACAAGAGTTGATAGATTTTGAAAAATGCCCTATCCCCAAGAGGGAAAACTTTAAGTATCTGGGGTCCGTCATCCAGAATAGTGGCGATATCGATGATGATGTTATACATCGTATTGGGGAAACATAGACAAATTGGAGGCTTGCCTCTAGAGTATTGTGTGATAAGAAGATACCACCTAAACTCAAATGTAAGTTTTTACAGAACGGTGGTTAGACCATCTTTGTTGCATGGTGTGGAGTGTTCACCAATAAAAAATGCACATGTTCAAAAGATATAGGTCACAGAGATGAGCATATTGAGATGGATGTATGGTCACACCAGGAGTGATCAGATTAGGAATGAGACCATTTAGGAGAACTAGAGGTGGCCCATGTGGCCGCTACTAAGATGAGGAAAGACTGTAATGGTTTGGACATGTGCAGAGAAGGAGTATTGATGCTCCTGTTAGGAGGTGCGAGAGGTTGGATTTGGGAGTTACACAGAGGGTAGAGGTAGACCGAAGAAGTATTGGGAGTGGTGATCTGACAAGATATGGTGAAACTTGATCTGACCGAGGATATGACCTTAGATAAAAAGGAGTGGAGGTCCCAAATTAGAGTAACAGGCTAATAGGTTAGTAGGGTTAGGTTGATGTATGGCCGTGGGGTATAGTAGAGTAGTAGAAGTTGTTCGGTGTTGTCTTTATCTGCCTTATATATGTTAATTGTCTCGTATTTACTTACTATCATGTGTTTTTCATTATTAGTCACTTTTTCTATTCACTTTTTCTTTCTTTCCTGTTTTCCATATTTAGTTTATTCTACTTATGGGGTTTTGTGACGAGGCTTCCCAGGAAACTGTCTCTCTACCTCTATGAGGTAGTGGTAAGGTCTGTGTACATTCTACCCTCCCCAGACCCTACTTGTGTGATTTCACTAGGTATGTTGTTGTTGTTGCTTCCCTATCTTAAACTATTATAGGTTTTTGAACCTCATTATGGGTTTTTTAAATTATGGTTTTAAATGATATACTCTCATGATAAATATGCACATTCCTATGGGATCTCATGTTGAGGGTTGAACAGACAAGAACTTATGCTATGCTACAATCCAATTACGGGCTTGAACATGAGTTGCAAGCGTATGACTAAAATTATAAGACCCTTTTTTATGTTATTATAATACATCCTCTTGTGAAAGGAAAATACTCAGTTAAAGTGGTCACAATTTTTAATGAGTTACTCTGATTATGATGTTATGATTTATAACTTATGCATGTCATGATTATACTTATGTTTGGCCCATGTGGCCGCTACTAAGATGAGGAAAGACTGTAATGGTTTGGACATGTGCAGAGAAGGAGTATTGATGCTCCTGTTAGGAGGTGCGAGAGGCTGGATTTGGGAGTTATACGGAGGGTAGAGGTAGACCGAAGAAGTATTAGGAGTGGTGATCTGACCGAGGATATGACCTTAGATAAAAAGGAGTGGAGGTCCCAAATTAGAGTAGCTGGCTAATAGGTTAGTAGGGTAAGGTTGATGTAGGGTCGTGGAGTATAGTAGAGTAGAAGAAGTTGTTCGGTGTTGTCTTTATCTGCCTTATATATGTTAATTGTCTCGTCTTTACTTACTATCATGTGCTTTTCATTATTAGTCACTTTTTCTGTTCACTTTCTCTTTCTTTCCTGTTTTCTATATCTAATTTATTCTACTTATGGATTTTTGTGACGAGGCTTCCAAGGAAACTGTCTCTCTACCTCTATGAGGTAATGGTAAGGTTTGTGTACATTTTACCCTCCCCAGACCCCACTTGTGCGATTTCACTAGGTATGTTGTTGTTGTTGCTGCCCTATCTTAAACTATTATAGGTTTTTGAATCTCATTATGGGTTTTTTAAATTATGGTTTTAAATGATATACTCTCATGATAAATATGCACATTCCTATGGGATCTCATGTTGAGGGTTGAACTGACAATAACTTATGCTATGCTACAATCCAATTACGGGCTTGAACATGAGTTGCAAGCGTATGACTAAGATTATAAAACCCTTTTTTATGTTATTATAATACATCCTCTTGTGAAAGGAAAATACTCACTTAAAGGGGTCACAATTTTGAATGAGTTACTCTGATTATGATGTTATGATTTATAACTTATGCATGTCATGATTATACTTATGTTTATATATTTCGTAGAACTAGACTTATTGAAGTCAAGAACGAATGAATGATATGTGAGTTCTCTCACTAGCTATGATTATGAGATGATGGTAGGTCATTAGTAGAGGCACAGAAAAGACTTAAGAGCTATCCTTATGATTATAAATGCTTATCGGATGGGTTAGTAGAATACTTTTCCATATTAAATGTGTAACACCCTCTAAGTAATTTCACCTATTTGACTGGAAATGTCTTCAGGAAACTAAGAAAAGTCATTGGAAGAAAACCACGAAGGTCATCTACAGCCCATAGAGTGATCTATGGCCCGTAAATGGGGTCTCGTAGGTCACCCAACCAACTTGGTGAAATTTTCTAGGTATAAGACCCATGAATGAGAAAACATATGGCTCGAACATTAATCCATGGCCCGTAGATTAGGTTTCGTGAGTTAGTGATCCAAAAGTCAACTTCTGAGTATATTAAGTTACGAGTTATCAGACGGCCCGTAAAAGGATTTACGGCCCACAGAAAGAGGTTTCCCAGATCCCATGTAAAATTTTAGTAACTTAAATCTTTGGACACCCTACCTACTAAAGGTCATCTACGATTACTAAAAAGAACCTTGACTTGTAGACGGGGTTTCGTGGTTCGTATCGACAATTTTAAGAGGGGCATATTTGTCTTTTCCTAACCCTTTTTAATTAAATCTCACAATGCTTTGGACTTAATATAAGTCCTATATCATAACCCTAAGTGTATTGTCCCTTAATACACACTTAGGAATTATTGAGAGCACCAGAGAGGGGAGAAAAGCAAGTGTTTCAAGTTCTAACGTGAGGATCGGCAGAGGAGTGACTATTCTTCAAATTTCCAGGCATGTAAGGCTTCCTAAAGTGTTGAACCACATTCGTTCACAAAACCTTTCCTCCCTTGAGTCAACATTTGAGAAATAGAGTTAAGTCTTGAAAACTTTATAACCTAAATATCGAATTTTCTACATTTACTTTGAGTTCTCATGACTATGAACTGAATAATTGATGCATTACACTGTTGTTGATCAGATATTGAGATATAAACTTTATACATTAACATCATGAACTCAAAATTGCATGATTTTATAAAATTGTGTACATAGATGAGTTGAGGTTTGAGTTTGATTATCTGAGCTAAGTAAATTGAGCACCATTGAGCATGAGGAGCACATTGTATTAGAATGATGCATTTTGCTTGCATTCCATGATGAGTCTGATTGATTTCCTTGATTGACTGAGCTGGCGAGAAATTGAGGTGGGCTAGATTGATGTGTCACTTCTACTTGGAGTTTAGGCAACCGGTGGCAAAAACATTAAGTGTGATAGAAAATATATTCTTTCGACTAATAAGAAAATATAAAAAGAAATTGAAAAATTTGCTTCCTGATTACAAATTGGCAAAATATGCTACTAAAGAATGGATCAAAATCAAGACTTAGAATTATTTTTTTAAAAGAAAAAATTATTTGAAAAAGTGGTCACGTTATGCCTAAGAAGTTCAGCAAGAGATGCAATTAGAAAATCAACACAAACCCAATAGATGGAGAGAGATCTACCATGAACATAAAAAATCACATGTTGTCATGACCTTATTCATGGATCCAGTATTTATAAGTAATTGTACTATAATCTTATTGTTCAACAAATACTAACAAGAAGCAGCAGAAATACAATAAACCAAACTAAATTGAAGATGCTTCATCATATTGGTAGCAAACCTATTCGAGAGATTATTTATCAAAAGGTATAATAAAACTATCTTTATAAATGATATAGTTATGAGGTGTATGTTATTTGACATGTTTAACTTTGATATAAAGGGTAAAAAAGATGGAAATCCACTAGATTTGGTAACTATTTTCTTTGAGACTCGTAAGAAAGATAACAAACTTTTTAAACCTGAAGCAATTCAAAAACATTTACGTTTGATAAATTAAATTGTTATAATTTACATTGTTATATGTTATGATAGAAAATATTTTTTGATATATTTTATAGGCTCAACTCGAAGAAATGATTCAAGCAGATCTATCTCTACCTACTATAGGGATTGTTGAAAAATGTTGTGGACATCAAACTCATAGCCATGTATTTGAATTTGGAGGTGGAGTAAAGACAAAAGATTTGAAAGGCGAAACTTCTTCAAAGGCTAAATTATTATCCGCACTACGTTCAACTTGAGAGGATATTAAATCCTTGAATGAAGAAAAAAATCCTTGAATGAGGAAAATAAATCGTAGAATGATCGTTTGTCTATCTTAGAAGGTGATATAAAAGAAATAATGAAGATGAAAGAATTCTTTGTTGCTCAACAATCACATGTCCCAACAACAACATCGTCTATTTCAATTGAATGACTATTGATTTTTCAACTGACTAAGTTAGTAAGAATATACTTAACTTTTTAATTTATTTGATTGAGATGTAATGCCTTGATGATTATGTGATTAAATTTCAATCTAAGAGTCTTTTGATGTGAAAAGAAATTACTCTCACTCACATAAGAAAGCTAGAGGTAAGATAGAATAGCAGCAGCACTAACTAAACATAGTTCATCCTATAATGGGAGGATGTGTATTCTGGCAGCAAAACTAATTAAAGATAAGTTGATTACAATTTATTAAGAGTGTTTTAAGATATACTAGTAGCAGGACTAATTAAAGCTATACTCAACTTATTGTTGATATCCTATAACTGTAAGAAAAAGTCTTAATAAATTGATTAAATTTTAGGATGTGTATTTGGTAGAATAGCAACAAAACTAATTAAAGATAGTTTAAGGTATGAGCTGGATGACCCTATAAAACACCTTTTCGCAAGACATGAGGGTCGTCAGATAGATTACATTTGGATCTTTGTTGTTACCAATTCATTGTTAGTGCTTTCTATCGTGCCAGCTTTTTCTTCAGCTAAAAACATGAGTTTTTGAGCTTCTTGAGACCCTTTTTGTCGTTCATCCATGATTTCTTTCTGCCTGGTCTTTATAGCTTGAAGTATTACTTCCAACTCTCAAGCTTGTTCCTCCTTTTTCTGATACTCTGCCTTCAATCTTTCTTCTGATTTAATCCACTCATCTAGTTTTTTTTTGTCATCTTCGAAGTTAGTCAAGAATTCCTGGTACTTTGATTCGGTTCCTACTAAGTCTCTCCATTTCCTAGCCATGATAGGGAATTCATATTTGAGTTTTACCAATTGTTTGGCTTGTTCATCACTAAACATCAATGAGGGATTCTCATTTAAAGCAGCAATGGCACCATGCATTTCTTTTTCACTTATTAGGTCATGAGCCAATGCCTCCAAAGGCAGTCTGATAAGTACCTTTATTTATTTGCACTTCACATTTCTTTCTCATTTTTCTTTTTCTTACATGAAATCAAGTAAGGACCTTGAAGCAGGCATCGCTATAGGATTATCCTTATCAAGTTTGATCAACAAAAGTATAAATATAAGCCACAGTTCTAACAACTTTTATTTACAAGTCGAACTTCATTATTTGGCTTGTTTTTTCATTTCCTCCTTTTTAGTCTATGTCAGAATAAAGTATTTCAAAATCTTCCTCCTTTTCAAAAGATCTTTCCAGTAGCAAGACTGTCAAAGGAGAAAGACATGTTGCCCTGATCGAGAATGAAGTTAATCAATCAAACTGCCTTTGGAGTGCTTAATCAGACTGTCTGTCATGGCTAAGGCAGTCTGTTTAAGCAATCAAATTTTAACTTGCTGGTGCTTGTGCTGAAAAAGTACTACTGCTCGGAGGTCGGACTGCTGGCAGGGATATTGTCGTGGTAAAGTCTTCAAGAATGGTTGAACCGTGTGGAAAGTTGATTCCACGTCCTTTACATTTATGAGCTGCTTCAACTCTTGGCTAGAAACTGATGTGCTTTCTTGATCCTGACAATATAAACCAATCTTTTTACATAAATTTGTGTGACAATAACAAGGAAAAGCTAAACCAGAAAAGAATATCAGTTGTCAATTGAGTAAACCTTGTTTGTTGAAAAAGTTGAAGGTGGAGAATACTGATCAAAATCATTCTTGATCAGAGCAACGTATTTTTCTCTTTTGATAGTCTTGCTACTGGATGGACCTTCCGAAAAAGAAGAAAAATTTTAGAATACTTGATTCTGACATAGACTAGAAAGGAGGAAAAGAAAAAACGAGCCAAATAATGAAGTTCGACTCGTAAATGAAAGTAAATGAAAGTTGTTAGGACTGTGGCTCACATTTATACTTTTGCTGATCGAACATGGTAAGGATAATCCTATACTGATGCCTGCTTCAAGGTTCTTACTTGCATCTATGAAAGAAAAGAAAAATGAGAAAGAAATGTGAAGTGTAGATAAACAAGGGTACTTAGAAGACTGCCTTTGGAGGCATTGGCTCATAACCCAATAAGTGGAAAAGAAATGCATGGTGCGATTGCTGTTTTAAATGAGAATCCCTCATTGATGTTTAGTGATAAACAAGCCAAACAATTGGTAAAACTCAAATATGAATTCCCTGTCATGGCTAGGAAATGGAGAAACATAGCAGGAGCCAAATCAAAGTACCAGGAATTCTTGACTAATTTCGAAGAGGACAGAAAAACTAGATGAGCGGATTAAATCAGAAGAAAGATTGAAGACAGAGTATTAGAAAAAGGAGGAACAAGCTCGAGAGTTGGAAGTAATACTTCAAGCTATATGGACCAGGCAGAAAGAAATCATGAATGAATGACAAGAAGGGTCTCAAGAAGCTCAAAAACTCATGTTGTTAGTTGAATAAAAAGCTGGCAAGATAGAAAGCACCAGCAATGAATTAGCAACAACAAAGATCCAGATGTAATCTATCTTACGGCTCTTCTTTTCGATCAAGTCAAAAGGGATGGCGCATAATGCAAGTTAAAGTATGGCATATACTGAAAAAAAATATTGCGAAAAGGTGTTTTATATGGTCATACAACACATATCTTAAACTATCTTTAATTAGTTTTGTTGCTATTCTACCAAATATACATCCTAAAATTTAATCAACTTATTAGGACTTTTTCTGACCGTTATAGGATATCAGCAATAAGTTGAGTATAAATTTAGTTAATCCTGCTACTAGTATATCTTAAAACACTCTTAATAAATTGTAATCAACTTATCTTTAATTAGTTTTGTTGTCATAATACACATGTTGCTATCATAGGAAGAACAATCTTTAAGTAGTGTTGCTGCTATTCTATCTTACCTATAACTTTCTTATGTGAGTGAGAGTAATTCCTATTTACATCAAAAGACTCTAGATTGACATCACATATTCATCAAGGCATTACATCTCAATTAAATAAATTAAAAAGTAGAGTATATTGTTTCTTAGTTGAAAAATCAATAGTCATTCAACTGAAACTGAGGATGTCGTTAGTGGGACATATGATTGTTGAGCAGCAAAGAATTCTTTCATCTTCATTATTTCTTTTATCTTACCTTCTAAGATAGCGATCATTCAAGGATTTATTTTCCTCATTCAAGGATTTTTTTCTTTATTCAAGGATTTAATATCCATTTTACTCGTTACCACACCAGTCTCATGAGGATAAAACCCACCAGTCTTCACAGGGGCTAAGGTTCAGGGAGATCCCTAGAACTTCATTGATAAGATATGGAAAGTGTTGAAAGCTATGCATGTAACTGAGACTGAAAGAGTTGAGATTGCTGCTTATCAACTCAAGGATATCGCTTACGTTTGGTACAATCAGTGGGAGGGGAGTCGAGGTGAGGATGCAAAGCATGTTGTTTGGAATGAGCTTAAGAGTGCCTTCCTTGATCACTTCTTTCCCCAGGAGTTGAGGGAGGCCAAAATTGAGATGTTCATGAATATGAAATAGGAGGGGCTAACTGTTAAAGAGTACAACCAGAAATTCATCCAATTATCCAGGTATGCCCCAGAGATGCTTTAAGATATAAGAGTGAGGATGAGGAAATTCGTATCTGGTTTTTTAAGTGGCATGTTGATCCTAGGTATAGATATTTCCAAAGTTATGGTCTATGCCTAGCAAACTAAGGAGGATAAGAAGAGAGATAGCGAGGAACATCTGAGTAAGAAGGCTAAGTCAGCAGGGCTCGAGCCCAATTAGCCTAAGCAAAGTAAGGGAGACAAGTCTTACTTCGTGAAGAGGTCCGCTAGTTATGCACCATCTTCAGCCAGTGCACCAGCCCCGAATAACAGGTATGATCAGAGGTCCCAAGATCAGCCAAACTTTAGAGCATAGGGTTCACAATCTTAGGACATTATGACTTTTGGCTCCAGAGAGAAGACTCCTTGTGGGAAATGTGGCACGATGCACCTGGAAAAGTGTAGAGATAGAGGGAAAAAGAGTGTAGAGATGGAGGGAACGGTTGCTATAAGGGTGGGTAGTCAGGCCATTTTCAGAGGGAATGTCTGATGTGGGGCACCAAGGCCAAGTCTTCTGCCATAGCACCGCCAGTGAGAGGTAATCAAAGAGGTATTGCACCAGGAGCATGCAGTGGGACAAATCGTCTATATGCGATGGGGAATCGACAGGATCAAGAGGTTGCATCATATGTTGTGACAGGTATGCTTTGAGTCTTTACCTTTCATTGTTATGCTTTACTTAATCCGAGTGCGACTTAATCCTTTGTGATGTCATACGTGGCTGGTAGATTTGAGATCCTTCCTGAGTGCTTGCTTGAGCCATTTTCTATTTCTACTCCTGTTGGTGAGTCTATTCGAGCCGAGAGAGTCTATAGAGATTGTGTGGTGTCCATCTATCATAGGGATATTCTTGCTAATTTGATTGAGTTAGAGATGGTTGATTTTGATGTGATCCTTGGAATAGACTAGCTTCACGCCTGTTATGCCTCTATTTATTACAGAACCTGGACTTTCAAATTCCAGTTTCTGAATAAGCTTGTTATTAAGTAGAAGGGAGATTCTGTTGCGCCAAAGGGTAGGTTTATTTCCTACTTCAAGGCCACAGACTGATCTCTCAGCGATGTATCTATCACCTCGTGTGGGTTAAATCTAATGATGTTGAGCCTCCTATTCTTGAGTCTGTCGCAATTGTGAGCGAGTTTCCTTAGGTATTTCTTGAGGATCTGCCTAGAGTCTCTCCTAATAGGGAGATGTACTTTGGAATTGATGTTCTCCCCGATACCTAGCCTATTTCTATTCCTCCATATTGAATGGCCTCTACAGAGTTGAAAAGAGTTAAAAGAACAGTTGAGAGATTTACCAGAGAAGGATTTATTAGGCCAAGTATCTCCCTATGGGGTGCTCTGATCTTGTCCGTGCGAAAGAAAGGCGGTTCCCTTAGAATGTGTATTGACTACCGTCAGTTAAATAAGGTGACTGTCAAGAATAAGTATCCCGTCCTAAGAATCGACAACTTGTTTGACCAGCTTCAGGGTGCCAATATTTTCTCCAAGATAGACCTTCGATCAACCTATCACCAGTTGAAAGTGAGAGAATGTGCATCTCGAAGATAGCTTTTCAAACCCGATAAGATCACTTCGAGTTTTTGGTGATGTCCTTTGGGTTGAAAAATAGGCTCGCAACCTTCATGGACCTGATGAATAGAGTAATCAGACATTACCTTGACATATTAATAATTGTGTTTATTGATGTTATTTTGGTGTATTCTAGAGATGAGAAGGAGCATGTTAATCACCTTAGAATCCCTTTGCAGATGCTCAAGGATAATGAGTTGTATGTGAAGCTTTTGAAGTGTGAGTTTTTGGCTCAAATATGTGGCATTCTTGGTCCATATAATTTCAGGCGATGACATTCGAGTAGATACCCAAAAGATTGAGATGGTTAAGAACTGGCCTAGACCGACCTCGCCAATAGATATAAGGAGTTTTTGGGGATTGGCCAGCTGCTACTTTAGGTTCGTAGATGGATCATCTTCCATATCTACACCGTTGACTAGACTATCTCAGAAGAAGGTCAAGTTTCGATGGTTCGATGAGTGTGAAATGAGTTTCCAGAAGTTGAAGACAAGGTTGAGTACTGCCCCAGTGTTGACCTTGCCTAATGGAACAGATGGGTTTGTCATCTACTATGATGCTTCGAGAGTGGGATTGGGTTGTGTGTTGATACAGAGAGGTAAAGTTATTACCTATGCTTCTAGATAACTTAAAGTGCATAAGAAAAATTATCCCACTTATGACTTAGAGTTGGCGACAGTGGTGTTTTCTCTCAAGCTGTGATGCCACTACGTATATGGAGCAGATATTGATGTATTCACAGACCATAAGAGCTTGCAGTATGTATTCACCCAGAAAGAGCTTAACTTAGGCAGAGGAGATGGCTTAAGTTGCTCAAGGATTACGATATGAGCATCCTCTACCATCTAGGTAAAGCTAATGTGGTTGTTGATGCTCTTAGCAAGTTGTTTATGGGAAGCACTGCTCATGTGGAAGAAGAGAAGAAGAAGTTGTCTAAAGAGGTGCATGGACTAGCGCGATTGGGAGTTCAACTCGATGAATCTAGTGAAGGTGAAATACTTGTCCATAATGGGTCTACATGAACGTTTGTAGTAGAGGTAAAGCAGAAGCAAGACCAAGATCCCTTCTTACTCCAATTAAAGAAAGATGTACATAAGCAGAAAGTAATGACATTCGTTAAATGAGGAGATGGGGTATTGACATACCAAAGTAGATTGTGTGTTCCAGATGTTAACGGTATTCGAGAGAGAATCATGGCAAAGGCCCATAATTTATGATATTCCATTCATTCACGATTGATAAGATGTACCATGATTTGAGGGAGGTTTATTGGTGGAGTGGAATGAAAAGAGATATTGTTAAGTTTGTTTCCAAGTGCACAAATTGCCAACAAGTGAAAGTTGAGCATCAAAGGTCATGTGAAGTAGTTCACAACTTTGAGATTCCAGAGTGGAAGTGGGAGATGATCAACATAGACTTCATCACAGGTTTACCAATGTCCTGTATACAGCACGATTTGATTTGGGTAATAGTTGACTAAATGACTAAACATGCATACTTCTTAGCATAAAGACAACTGACACCACAGAGGATTATGCCTGATTGTACCTAAAGGAGATTGCTAGATTGCATGGAGTCCCCTTGTCTGTCATCTCAGACAAAGGAGCCTAATTCACTGCTCAGTTTTGGAGATCCTTCCGGAAAGACTTGGGTTCGAAAGTGAACCTCTACATTGTTTTTCACCCACAGACTGATGGCCAGGCAGAATGCACCATTCAAACCTTAGAGGACATGATGAGGGCCTACGTCATTGATTTTAAAGGTAATTGGGATGACCACCTGCCTCTGATAGAGTTTGCCTATAACAACAGCTTCCATTCGAGTATTCAGATGGCTCCGTATGAGGCTCTCTATGGGAGGAGATATAGATCACTGATTGATTGGTTTAAGGTAGGTAAAGCAGAATTGATCGGACCAAAATTAGTTTACCAAGACATGGATAAAATGAAGATCATTGAGAAAGATTGAAAACCACACAGAGTCGAAAGAAATCCTACACCGATGTTAGAAAGAGAGACTTACAGTTTGAGATCAACGATTGGGTGTATTTGAAAGTGTCACCAATGCAGGGTGTGATGCGATTTAGGAATAAGGGGAAGTTGAGTCCGAGGTATATTAACCCTTATCATATTATAAAGAGAGTGGACAATATAGCTTATGAGTTAGAGCTAACACCGGAGTTAGCAACTATTTATCCAGTCTTTCATATTTTCATGCTTAAAAAGTGTTTGGGAGACCCACAGATGGTTGTGTCTGTCGAGAGTATTTGGAGTAAAAGATAGCTTGAGCGATGAGGAGATTCTCGTCTGAATCCTTGATCCTCAAGTTCGCAAATTACGAACCAAAGAGATTGCATCTATTAAGGTGTTGTAGAGAAACCAGTTTGTAGAAGAAGCTACTTGGGAAGCAGAGGAAGATATGAAGGTGAAGTACCCGCATTTATTTCCACCCTGCTAATGATGGTAATGATTCTTTCTTAATTCCTAAGTTCTTCTTTACTCTCAATTGACTAACAATAGTATCCTAGAGTCTGAGTGATGATTGAACTAATTTGTCAACTGTTTACTTGTTTTACTTGCTTAACTGCTTGATCAATTTAATTACATGACTGAGTTGAGAGCTGGTTGGTTGATGGAGTCCATAATAAGGTTCGTGCCTTGACTGGATTCCTAAGATTTCTTATCATTCGAGGATGAATGATCCCAAAAAAGAGATAATGTAACACCCCTTAAGTCATTTCATATGTTTGATGGGAAATGCCTTGAGGAAACTAAGAAAAACAATAGAGAAAAGTCACTAGGAGAAACCACGAAGGCTATCTACGACCTGTAAAGTGATCCACGGCCTGTAGATAGAGTCTCATAGGTCACCCACCCAACTTGGTGAAATTTTTCAAGTCTGAGGCCATACACGAGACAACATACGGCTCGTACTTTAATCTATGACTCGTAGATTAGGCTTCGTGAGTTAGTGAATAAAAATCAACTTTTCAGTATATTGAGTAACGAGTTGTCAAACGGCCTAGGGGAGGATTTATGGCCCGTACAAAGAGGTTTTGTAGATTTTATATCAAATTCTAGTAACTCAAATCTTTGGACACCCTGCCTACAAATGGTCATCTACAATTCATAAAAAAAACCACGACCCATAACGAGGTTTTGTGGTTCCTATCAACAGTTTTAAAATGGTATCCTTGTCTTTTCCTAACCCCTTTTAATTAAATCCCATGACATTTTGGACTGAATTTAAGTCCTATATCATAACCCTAAGTGTATTGTCCCTTAATACACACTTAAGAATTCTTGAGAGCATCGGAGAAGCGAGAAAAGTGAGAGTTTCAAGTTCTAACGTGAGGATCAATAGAGGATTGATATCATGAACTCTAAATTGTATGATTTTATGAAATTCTGTACATGGACAAGTTGAGGTTTCAGTTTGATTATCTGGGCTGAGTAAATTGAGCACCATTGAGCATGAGGAACACATTATATTATAATTGCATGTCCGTTGATGCATTTTTCTTGCATTCTATGACGAGTTTGATTGATTTACTTGATTAACTGGGCTGATGAGAAACTGAAAAGGGTTGAGTTAAGAGAACCCAATGAGGTTGAGACTTGAGTTGATTGATATGAGTATTATTGAGATTTGAGTTGATTGATGAGTCGAGTATATTTTAGTCTTAGGAGAAGTATCAAACATCCAGATGGGAGCAAGTAAACAACTACTATAACCCATAACACTATGTTACCAGCGTAGGATCGTCGTACAATACGTCATGGCGACTCTTGTCCCAAAAGATGGACATTTATTATGGATTCATGAGAGATTTAATCATCCTTTACCTTGGCAAGTTTAGGACGGGCGTGACAATGACGTCGCCTTCATCGTGCATCACCCAACTAAAGGTGGTGGGATTGGATGTCGATTAAGAGAAACTCCTAAGAAAACACTGATTGAGCATAACATTTTAAACTGAGTTAAACACTACTTAGTCTATTCCTTCTTTTAAAAGAATGTATTATTTTAAACTTGCATACCTATTAAGTTGAGTTATGAGTTGTTTGAGTTGAGGTGAGTGAGTTGAGCTTCACTTTCTAGAGCCATTTTACATATCAGTATGTTTCATGTATTGATGTCCATTTAGACCTGCATCCTTTCATGATGTAGATACATGTGATAGAGTACTCTAGCCCGCGTATTATTGAGATCTAGTTTAGTGTATTCTCAGAGTTGGTGAGCCGTCCCTGCTTTTTGGAGGAGCCCTTTTATTTTCTGATTTCGATTAAGTATTTTATTTCCTTGACTGGGGTATCCATGGCTTGTCATGGTACCATCTAGATTGTTGATTAGAGGCTTCATAGACATTGAGTAGAGGATTTGTGGAGTATTGTTTATTTCCACACTTATTTATTGGAAACTATGTAGAGTTATATCCATTAGTACGATGCCTTTTTATTTGAGTATTTCTTCCGTTATTGAGTTGATGGGACGATGAGGCTAGATGGTTCTCTTGAGGAATCATCAATGGTTCTTCAAGTGTCGGCCACGCCAAGGGTACCTTCTTGGGGCGTGACAAAATGACTCTATGATTCATGCTTATGATTATTTCGTGAGAGTTATACTTAGCACTAAGTGGAATTTGAGATATACGCAGAAACTCCCCATTAGTTAGGCATGAGATTGTTAGTAGAATCTCATTTTCCCATAACTACATGTCACCGATAGGACAACAGGGATCACTCGCTAGTAGAAGTTGATTTCTAGACCACCTGTTAGTAGAGGCTTGATCACTATTTAGCTTTAGTGGATCCACTTAGGTATCTTAGAAGGTCACCTTGGCAAATGATCTCCCCCTTCTTCCTGTGAAGGAGAAAAATTAGGACCCTATGATTTAGCTGATATGATTTATGTTGGTTAAACATTGCTCACACACATGTTTATGGACCCTTGATAATACTAATGATATTTCTCATACATGTATATGACTTTCTCTTCAAGTATGCAAGGTGTTTTATTATTACTAATGTCTCATTCATAGTAAGATGACCCTCTCTTAAAGGAATGCATTGTTTTCCTAAAGGTAATAATATCTCACTTTTACATAACAACCTATGTTTTCTCATTATTCTAAGTACTTTATCATGCATTCAAATAAGTATACGTTCTTTACTTTCCACATGCATTATCTTATGTTTCATGGCTTAAGTAATGTCTTAAATGATCATATTGTTCGCTAGCTCATGGCATATATCTCATTGCTTTGCATACCTGCATACTTAGACATTCCATAATACTAACGTATATTTTATGCTTATGCGTTTTCACCATGTAGGGACTGACGCATTTCCACATCCACCTCCTTGTGGTTAGTTCGACTTGTAAAGATTTTATTTGTGGTGATTCCTCTAGTTTGGGAGGTGATATCCATCTTTCATCTAGCTTGATTATGTTGAGACATTGATAGTTTTACTATTTTACTTTTGAGGGTGAGCCTAGGACA
This sequence comes from Solanum medicagineum, assembly GCA_026153255.1. Lineage (NCBI taxonomy): Eukaryota > Viridiplantae > Streptophyta > Magnoliopsida > Solanales > Solanaceae > Solanum > Solanum medicagineum. Next base: position 2,520,946 of record JAPFFP010000009.1, on the reverse strand, counting down.
TTGTCTTAGCCCCGACTCCATCTATGACTTATAGGTATTATTGGATAATATGATATGTATGTATTATGCGAAAATCTTATATCCGTGGTGACTTTCCTTTATCCCCTATCACATATTTGTTGCTGCTTGTGATATTATTAGCAATGTGGTGAAATTCCTTAGCCAATACTTCCCATAGTGTGTTTCATTACCCCCCCCCCCTTCTTTTCCTTAGAATTATTTGTGGTGATTAAATGGTGAAAATTTCTTGTCCTTTTTACTCCATAGAGTATGACCTAAGCTTCTAATCCCCTTAGAACTACTTGATGATGAATGATTTACATTTTCCTATTAAGGATGTGCTTATGCATTCTAGGAAGCTTGTTTGGGACACCTTCGAATTTGTCATCAACCATGTCACACATGTCACACATAGGCCTTAGGCTTGATAACATTGTTAATTGGGCAAGTTGTTTGATCAAACAATGTATTTTTTAACGAAGATATATGCTTTGAAGTTGTCATGCTCCACTTAAACATCTATGTTGACTTGATTCACTGATTTTGTATGAACTAACTTATGTTATATTTATTATTTGTCTTAATAATTTTTGTTTGTCATTGTGCTTACAACTTATTTTTAAGTTTGTGTTGAGTATTTGTGTTAACATATGTTGAATAAAGAGATAAAAATAAAGGTATTTCATCCAACACAAAAACAAGTTTATTGACTTCAACCATACAAACTAGCAAACATAAACACTTAAAAATTTACATCAACTCAAAAAAATGTTTTAACTACCTATTTTGATCCAACATGAAAATTTTATGAAGGCTACAATGGTTACTCCCTTTCTTCCTCACTTCAATTAGTTTCTCTATTGAATTTTTCATCTTCTCAATCTCCTTCACGCTACATTGTTCTTGCAACTGAGTAAATACAAATTGATTATAATTTCTCAATTATTGTAGCCAATTATTTCTTCCATCTCCTTTATTTTTTTCACATTTGCAACAAATAACTTTGAAATAATGAATTTAAATCGTTTATTAACCACAGTTCCTCCAATATAAATGTCTGATCCATAGTATGGACAAAATCAAAATCTTATCGGACAAACAATTTTTAAAAGGAGCAACAAATCTTAAAAGCATTACACAGTTCCTCATTTAACTTTGGATGATCTTTATCAAAATCTTAAACATGTTGCTATACTTGAGTGAGATACAATGCATTTGGTCGAAAATGAAAAATAAATATTGTATTTAAAGGTTTCCTCTTGACAGATAGTATGTGTGCTTACAAGGAGGAGATGCTGACTTGGAATATTTATTTTATGGAGAGGGATTCTACCAATTTTCTATTGTTATTTCAAAGTGAAATTGTTTTCAATTTTTTAGCCCATTCTCAGCTAGTCAAATATCCTAATGATTTTGATACGTGGGACAAACTTAGTGACTCCACTGGCCGACGCTAACCCGAAAGCGAGCGAAAAAGATTAACTTTTTTTGAACATTTTACTTATCCTACATCAAATCGTAAAGTATATGAACACGTAACTCAAGCAGAAAAGAAAACTCAAAATGCTAAAAGCTAGCAAAATAGCAACAATTCAAGCAAAAAATGGAGCTGAAAATTTTACTAAATCCTAAATACTGAAAGCCTGGTAAATAGCAGCAGGTCAAAGTAAACTAACACAGAATACCTGAATGCTCGACAAAATTGTTGAAAAATTCAAGATTATCTCTCATATGCTACGCTTAAATCCTGTTTGAGAGTCTACCTTCAACCCACATCCCAAGATGGAAGCACGAAAGTGGGAGGCTGAAGAAAGAACGTGTAACTGAGAAGGTGGAATAATATGAAAATCATAGAGTAATGGAGGGAGTTGTCCGCCCACGTAAGCTGCCAAGGAGGCGGAACAATATAAAGGTCATAGAAGCCAAATGACAACGTTGCCCTTCCTAGTACAAATATGACGTTATAGATTTGGTAGTTTTACAATTGAAATTATGTTGTAAAATAATAAAGAAAATGATAAATGATGATGCATGTAAAGAATTACTTTATTCTCTTCAATAGTGGAGAATATTATTTTATAAGATGTACATATCATTTATTTACTATCTTTTACTAATTACATTAGTATATAATATTAAATAAATGCATATTTTTAGAAAATTGAGTAAATGGAACATCCACGAAACTAAACAAATTTGTAACAAATAAATAAATAAAATATATCTATCTATCTATATATAAAATCTTTTTTGAAGTTATTGGAATCCACCGATATTCATAATTAAGGGTGTGTATCAGTCGGTTCGGTTCGATTTTGTACATTATCGGTTTGGTTTATCGATTTTCAATTTTTAAATATGCTAAACCAATAAAAAACTAATAAAATAACTTTTATCAATTTTCAGTTTATCAATTTTATGTCCTTAATATTTTGTTTTCGATTTACTCATTTGCATTAATAAAAAGCAGATAGAGTACAAAACTTATATTTACAAACTTACAAAAGTTATAATTAGTTAATTACAAACTAAAATACTAAAGTGGATAAGTGATAACTAATCACTTAATTACTATAATAATTAAAATATGTAAAACATTGAGTGTCTTATTACTATTAAATTAATAATAGTTAATATTTACGAAGGGGTAAAATAGTAAATATTATGATCTTACTGGATTATCGATTTAGCCCATAACTCAATAGTACAAACTGATATCGAACCAATAACTCAATAATTTTTTTTTCAAAATCATTAAAAATCCGATAATCTAATAATCTAATAACATTAAATCAATAATGTTTTAATCGTCTCAGTTTATTAGTCCGTTCAATTTTTGCGCATTCCTACTCATAATAGCAAAGCAATTTACTTTGTCTGTTCCATTTGATATTGCAATTTTTCTTTTGTTAGTCCCAAAAAGAATGTCAAATTATTCTAACTAAAAACTATTTAACCTTAAAAATTTTCTTCTGTTTTTAGTAAAATGATTCACAGCTACATAAATATATAAGAATAATTTTATATCACAAGTTTCAAAAGCCTTTCTATTTCTCTTAAACACCATCGAAAAGTCTTACACCTATGATATTGCCAATCAGTTCCGAAGGAATGGCGGGTTCACAGCGTCCATTGGGTTGCAACAAGAGAGTCGATCCGTATATAGTATCTAAGATAAAAAGTGTTACATAAAATAAGATGGAGCAATACTTATAAAAAGAAGATTCGAAATTTTATTTTTATTTTGAGGAAAATAATTATTCCACCAAAAGCACTACGTGGCTAAGAAGACAACCATATGTGTAAGACATGTGAGAACCACAGACGTGCCACGCGTCAACCACACCTTCTACATTCGGTTAGGTGTCATCTGTCGTCGCTGTGACTTCAACCGAATAAATCTATTCTCATCTTATCTTATTTTATTTATGTACTATTAATTAAAATTAAAACTTAATATGATTGTGACAACTCATATTTAGGATCAAGCAGATGAAACAAATAGTTGTCTGTATTTTTTTATTTAGTTAAAATAAGAAGACAACAAAGGACATAAAAATGAAAAAATTCACTCAAGGTAATAGGACTAAAGAGAATTTAAAATGTCTTCAAGTGTTGACTGACAACTCAGTATGATAATTTGCATCTTAAAGGTATATTCCATTCAACCTTAAACCACCCAAAGGAGTTGTGATTTTTTTTATTTTTATTATAAATTGAATTTTGAGTTTTTTTGATATAAATTGACTTGGTTAGCAAGCGCTTTATTGTTGAGATAATTTTTTTGGCAAAAGTTCTAATATAATTGAGTGATAATATAAGTATCAGACGTTGAATGAATGTATAAAATATTATTCAATCTTAACTTGATCATTGGTTGTTTCTTTCCTTAGATTAACTAGTAAAATAAAAATAAGTTTTTTTCATTATATTTGATTGACCTAATATAAGGGAAATAACTTCCCTGCATAAAGTGAGAAAACAATTTTCAAAACTCTTTTTCCACCTCACCACGTGATGGAACTCGAGATTTATGATTCGATTCTAACTCGTGATATGACTCTTAATTCTAATTCGAGATCTGAACTCAAATCGAGACCTGACACCCGAATCACGATTGAGAGTCGAGTCCTAGATTAGGTCTGGGTCTTGGATGTGGGTTGGAGTCGGGTCCCCAAACGAGGTCAAATCTTGAGATTGCAATATTAAGTTGAGATCATAAGTCAATTTAGGTTATGGTCAAAAGCGATAATCGCGAATTGAGATTAGGTCTCTAGCCGTGCCGCATGTTGAATCTTTAATCCCATTAGGTCGGGAGTTAGGCCAAAGTTAGGAATCAGAGTTGAGGCCGGTCCTACGTCCAAAGTCTTGTGTTAGAGGAAAAGTCTAGAGTTTGGCTTCGGATCGAGTTTAGAGGTTGGGGTATCAAGTTGAGGTCAGGGTCAGGAGTATGGTTTCGAGTTGAAGTCAAAACTCAGATCTTGGATTGATGTGTTGAGTCAAGTTTTGGATTATTGAGAATCAAATTTCAAAGTTGAGAGTTACTTTCAGGCCAGGTAGGGTCTCAAGTTGAGGTTGGGGTTGGGAGTATTGTTTCGAACAAAAGTCGAAATTCAAATCTTGGATCGATGTCTTGAGACAAGGTTTAGATTATTGAGAGTCGAACCTCGAATTGAGAGTTAATTTTAGGCCAAGATTGAATGACGGGTCTTATATTGATCCTTGCAATTGTATTAATCCCCATGTCTTAGGATATGAACTATCCTGGTTCTCTAGGATGGGGAGTCATGGTCAGGTCAGGAGTCCGTTTTAAATTAATATTGGGATTAGGAATTAGGTTTCAAGTCAAGATCACAATCAAGAGTTAAGCTTGGATTTTGACTCGAGTTTGAGAGTCAGGAGTCAATTTTTTTGAATTGTGATCGAGAATCAAATTCTAAATTTTAATCAAAGCCAAAAATCAAGTTCGAAAGTCAAATTAGGTTCTTTTGGCCCTTTTTAAGTTTGGTGTGTTAGTAAAATGAAAAGCAAAAGAAAGAGGAATAAAGAAGTGTACAACATGTATAGATGAGGGGTACATATTCTAGATCCTTCCACATGCGACTCTATCATATCAACTCCCTACCAATTTCATCTGTTTGCATCATCACTTATAAACTTAAAAATATGATAAACTTAAAAAATATGATAAAAATACAAATTTTGCAAAAAGTTCATTGACTGCTTAATTCACTCCTCTTTTTTCTACCCAAAATTCTAGGGCTTGTGTCTTTTACCAATCACTAATCACTCCTCACTTCTCTCTTCTCTCTCATTCCTCCTACGTACTGGTAAGTTTCTTGATATGGGTAATCCTTATTTTCTTCAATTCTCATGGTTTCACCTTTTTTATGAAATGGGTAATTCTTATTTTCTTTAAAAAACCATAATCTTTTGTGTTTGTATTTTGTTGTTCTCTCTTTGAGTTTTCGTTTTTCTTGAAAAGGGCAACTCTAATTTCTTGAAAGTCACAACCTTTATGTGTTTTTGAAATGTGAATTGTGTTGGCATCTATGGTTTTTCTGTATTCCTTCTTTGACCAAATGGGTAATTCTAAATTCAGTATCCCGATGTATTTAGAACATTGGATTGTGTTAGAAGTTGTGGCTTTTTGTTTTTTCTAATCCCTTCTGTGTGTCAGGCATGTTGGGTGCTTCATTTGTATAGTTAGAAAACCATAATTGCTTTTTGATAGCTGTTGTGCATGAAGAAGCTCTATGTGAAAGCTCCTAGAAGGACAGGAATTCTCGTTCGATTAGACAAGTCTTGAATTTTGAGAAGGGGATTTGTTTTGACAAGTGAGGCACATGATATAATATCAATAGGGGCAATTACTTCTTAACTAGTTGCAATCAGTGTTGTCAAAAGCTAAAAGCATAGGAAAGTCCTGAAGCTGGTTAGGGCTTTAATTGCAATTAAAGCGTGTTTATTTAATAATAATACAGGCATTGAAGGGAAATAATTCCATAAACGCTCAAGCACAAGCATGTAATGCAAGAAAAAGTAACTAAATAAGTGAAATATGTCAGTTAAAGCATGTAAAGTAAGTTAAAATCATTTAATCTTGGTAAAGATTTGGAGGTTCAGTTTTAATTTTCTAAAATTCAGGTTAGATGAGTAGTCTTGTATTTGTTATTAAAAAAAATGTCTTTAAATTTCTGTTTCTAATAAATAATAAAATTTGTTCATAATGCTTCTTTCACAATTGATGTCACTCTGTCAAGGTATATAGTCTAGCACCACTATTTTCAAGGTAGGATTTGTGGATAATGAGGCACACACCTTAATGAATCGACCCTGCACTAAAGTGCTCCTCTTATGAACCTCTAACAATATTGTCGTTGGAGCAGAGTTGGGGTTTGCCGAGATGACCGGGGTATTAGGTTTTCCCCCTTGGGTGAAATTGCCAGGATTAAGTTATCTGAGAGTATTAAGAGCCATTGAAATGAGATGAAAACTATGGTACATCTCAAGTCTCAAGAAAACATGCCAGGTGACTTTTTCTTATTTACCTAAGCCTTGGTGGCGGGATAGTTTACCTAGTAGCTACATTGGTGGAAGGTGTAGGTACTCGTGTAATTGTCGATGTGCGAGCCAGCTGATTCAAACACCACTAGTTCATAGAATAAGAACCATAGTTGAGATAAAATGGTGTCTCTTTTCTTCTATTGTCAAATCATGTGAAGTCTGTCGAGGTTCTTGGTAGTTCTAGTAACTTACACACCTCATTTATAGTAGACTTGAAAAGGTCAAAGTGTTTTCTTCAAGTGAAAATGAAGGCCATGATTGTTCAACCCTAGTCAGCGAATCTCATGTATCCTCCGTCGAAGTGTAGATTAGAAGACATATGACACTGTGGTTTTCAGTAGCTGGAACTGCTTATGGAGGTGCTCCTCTTTTAATAAATTCTCAGAACTGGTTACTTGTCTTGTCAGGACATTGTATTGCGGAACTCTGTGATTAAAACCACAACAGTATGCCATCAAATTCCAAAAGCGCAAATCGGGAGGAAACCAATGCTTATAATGGCCCACGTTCCACTGTATATTCTGAACCTTGGTGGAACACTGCTGTTTATAATCCTGTTTCCCCTGGGTTGATGAGGGAAAATGCATCAGATTCATCATCATTGGAGCAATCTGTGGATGGCCAATCACAGTCTGATGCTGGAATCAATGAGGAAGATGATGATGCTCGTGATAAATCGCAAGGTATCGTACCTTTGCATGCAGGTATCTTCAATTTTAATGTGGCTAATGATAAAATAATCACGATCATTGATAGAGAGGTAAGGTCTGGGCTTTTTTTTTTTAACCTTTTGTGATAAGTACCAAGTAATTGTTCTTTGTTGTCTGCCCAAATTTGTATTGTTTAATCCATTTTCTGAAGAGCAATCTCATTGATAGTTGATACTACCATACATGTAAATATGTTGGTGCACATGACAGGCATTTCACTTACCTTTAAACTTTTGGAAACATTTTCTTTTTGCTAACTGCATCTAGTAAAAGATGTAACCAATATTATTCATACTTTAGTAGCATTTGGTTTCCAGGTAAGGGAAGTGCCTGAAAATTAACTTCTTGTGGAGCCTTTTTTTCTTTTTTTTCCTTAGTGATTTAGAATAGCACAAGTAATCAAATAGAAGTTGGTTAAAAGTTAAAACTCTCCCATTAAAAAATACCTATGCTGCTTGGTTGCAAGCAATTGATATGGGTGAAGATCTAGAAGTTGGATATATCATTATAGTATTTGAGGGGATGGATCAAAGTATGGAACAAGTTCCGGGAAACCGCTGATAATATAGTATAGTATAATATGTAACAATAGTATTTTTAATTAATTATTTATTCAGAAGCACTAAAATTCAAGATATCTTTTTGATATTTTGTTTAAATCCTTTTTTATTAATGGTGAATCAACTTATCTTTATGTTAAGTGGTAGAAAATGATGTGACTTATTTTTTGTTTTCTAATGTCTTGCTTATAACCAGAGCTAGGAAATGAACTTGCTTGTGGCCTCTGATTCTTTATAGCCCTAAAATGCACATGATGTGTCTTGAGATATATTTTTTCAATCTCTTTCTAAAAGCCTAGCCCTCATGCACCTAGCGAAGAAACCCCAGCACCTGAATCCTAGACTGTCACGTCCGCCAAGTAGAGAAATCCTAGCCATAGTCACTTGTCACACTCTCTTCAAACTTGCCGTTCATTCCATAAGCTTCCCTCTGTCTCATTAAGGAGGAAGAGGTGAGGATTCCTGCTTTTCATACTACCGGAAAGTTCTTTTAAGTCGTTGAAGGAGGAGTTGGTGGATGATTTATCTTTTTCATAATGCCAGAAAGTTCTTGAAAGTTGTTATGCACTTCCTTTTGCAGAAGCTCTGATATGAAATTTGCCCCGGTTAGAGTCATTTTCGTCATTTTTTTGGGTTTACCTTTGTGAAAGAAGTGGCCAGATATGGAATTTGTTATGAATCTCATTCCCGAATCAGTATCTTGTTGTGTCGACCTAGGTTGCCAGTGATAAATGAAGGAGCTAGGCAACATATAGAAAACTATGCAGCAAATTAAGTCCTGGAAGCACTTTAGGGAAGCTGGGAAGTGATTTCTTCTGCATTCACTTTTTTTTTTTCAAAGTCCATGCCTGTAAATGATTTCCTCTACTCTGCTACAATTTTCCCTAAAAAGACATTTGTGGCCTCTTTCTAAACATCCAAACGAGGACTTTAGGATTCTGGAATCAGTTAAAAGCATTTTCACATAAAGAACTTTTCTTCTTTCTGTTGTAGTGCCAGCATCTTTCTAATTGGTATGATGTGAGGTGATGCTAAAGTGAGTGCTTGAAGCGTGAACTAGTTTAGCAGCTCAATCTAGCTAAAGGCTCCCATTTCCTTAAGTGGAAAATTCTTTGTTTTGAAATAATTGAACTATTTTCCTAAGCTTGTATGAACTTTCTTAGCTGAATGTCTTGTCTCTCTGTGTGATGAGATTTTCAAGTGACCATCTATATGTTAACAATAAGGATGTATGAGTGGAGAAGAAAACTGTGCATGCTTAGCAATAGGAGGATGAAATATCTAATTTTGTGGGAATCTAGTGCAACTCTAAGTTAATGCCTTTGATAATTTAGATCGTCAGTAATGAGTTCAACATCCTGTTGCAAGGCAGTGGTAGGCAACATTTAGGTGATCTGAACATGTGTGGCGGGCAATGCCTGTTGGATGCCATGCTCTTCAGCATAGGTAGTTGATTGTATGCTCCTTTTGCCTTTCAAATGGATAATATTTGTCTTTACTTTAGAAACAATTCCTCTTCTTGGAGGCATTTATTCATTGTTCTGGTGCCATATGTAAGTCATCTGTGGTTTATGGACTTCGTAGTATTGAGGGCATTTTTCGTTCAAGGATCTTAAGCCTGTTCCATTTCCCTGTCATCATATTGTCTTCCTTTTTAGTTTTTGGCTTCTTTCCAATTGGGGAAGCAAGGTGTCATATTGGTTGGTAACTGCAGTGCAGTGATTATGGAAAATATACTTCCTCACGACCATAAATTCCAATGAATTGTGTGAACCATCCTCTGTTGTACGGATCCTTCAATTTTCTTTGGTTAGCAGTATCGTGTTGACACAGAACATCATGAATTTTGTAACAGATTCAATCAACATTTCGTGGGGGTTCATTGATCAATGAAGGTGAAATAGAGAACGAGAAGAAGAAGAAGAGGTAGCACAAAACAGAACACACAAGGAAAAAGGAAAGATGGACACAATTTATAGATGCTATCACATATTGTTTTCTACTTCTGTCAAGCAAAAACAGATTAATGAAGCTACTCCTTTTGAACTTAGCTAAAGAGGTCTGCAGCTTGA
>JAPFFP010000009.1:2494496-2507943 GCA_026153255.1 Solanum medicagineum | reverse complement strand
AAGGGAGCTTGTGCTTTTGGGCAGAAGATCAAATCTAGAAAAGATGAGAGTGTTTACAACGCATTGCTAGTAAAAAGGGAGTTCCGTTCTCTTGGTTTTTGGGTGGGAAGGTTTTGATTCCATCTTTAAGTCAACAACTTGGTCAACTGTAATCGGTGTAGCACTTCTATATAGGGCCACTGTCCATCCTAATCAATAGACATGACGTTTCATATGAATATCATTGTTATGAACAGGCATCTGTCGATTTCAGTATAGAAAGCTGAATCTCATTGGAACTAGAGGCTCATGCTTGGTCTTTGCTTCATGAATGACGCCACTCTTATGACATGTTACAGTTGAGAAACCCTTGGGAAACCATTTCGCCATATTAAAACAAATTATGTCGGCCATATGTCTTCTGTATAAAGAGCTCTAGTATATGAACTTTTTTTACATTGCTCAATATATTGAGGCTCGGTGAATGAATTTTCCAATATCCCTTCTGCTCCATCTTTTTTAAAGAACAAATAGAACATATGAAGACTAGTGAAACATGGTACGGAAAGACATCATGGTGTCAGTTGTGCGAAGGTATTATATCTGGTTGGTAGGCAAACTTGACTTACTCATTAGCCAGATTATTTAGTCTTAGCTCTGATCTATGGCAAGAATTTCATTATAGGTCCTTACTGACTATTGCACTATTCAGGTTCCTCCTCATGTTCTTGATATGCACTATGCAAGGATGCCCTTGCCACAAGAAATGGCTCAAGAACCAGTTTATGTTAATGCTAAGCAGTATCGAAGGATCTTGCAGCGAAGACAGTCGCGTGCTAAAGCGGAACTTGAAAAGAAGCAGATAAAAGATAGAAAGGTTAGTATGTGCCCTCTCATGGGGTCACCGTCAATTTTCTTCTCCTTGTTGTCTTGAATTCATTTGCTACCTATATGCTATTACTTACCATGAAATCAGTGTTCTGGAGATACATATGGAACTTTGGCCAAGTCCTTGTACCTATTCCAATTGGTGCAGAGGCAAATTTATCTTAAGACTAAATGGATTTCCATATTATCTGACTGGTTGGGCAGTTGGCACGTAATGAAACTCTGCATATGAAGAATTTTATATTTAAACAGAGGGAGGTTTAAGACCTGATTATACTCTCTCCTTCAAGTAAACTATATAGTGTAGAGCAGTTAATACCCCTTAATCCCCCTTTTTTAAACGAGAAAAGCTATCTATGCTTTCTTTTGCGCTGCTTTTTTTTTTTTAAAAAATAAAAAAAATTTAAAAAGCTGAGATGCAATACTTTTGCTCAAATTCCCTTCCACTTCCTTATTCCAGCTCTTGCATGAGTTTGTAGTTCGTTGAAAGGAAGTCTTGTGCCATTAGTTTCACAAATACTTGTATCCCTTGCTATAACTATATTGGGAAGTCATAGGACACGGAGGAATGGAGGCACTGCTTTCAGGCTTTGATATTTGTAATTTTAGTAGGTTCTCCATCTCGTGTATCGTTGATGCCATTAGTAGTCATTTCTGAAGTTTGATGGTCTGGTGCATTTTCAAAGTTTATGATACTATCTCCTTTCCTCGTGTTACAGCCATATCTTCATGAATCTCGACATCAGCATGCACTGAGGAGGGCAAGGGCCTCGGGAGGACGTTTTGCCAAAAAGACAGATGTTTCTACGGGTACTGGTTCTGTGAGTTCATCAGGTTCTGAACCTTTGCAGCAGGCCAATGCTGCTGATATTCAAAAGAAGCGTGAAAGTGGAATGTTGGCCGAGCTTCAGCAGTCCTATTCAAATGGTAGCAGTTATGGAAATCAAAGTAGCTTTCAAGAATCGAAAGATGAGTACCAGTCTGCTGAAAGCATGGAAGGAGGTTTTTCGGGCAAGTAACTGGAGAAACATTGACGTCTAAACTAGCTCTTGCACTGCAACGATGCTCAAGTATGGACCAGAGAGTTTTAAGGTATTGTTTTCATTTCTTGGCTTTGCAAGCTGGGCGGCAATTCATTCTTGGCTGTTTTACTTTAGTGTTAACGGGAGCAATAGAGGCAACGAGCATTGCAGTGTTGCAGCATCTGCTTGGTGATTTACATCTTCCCTTGTGTACAGAGATGGATGAACTTAGATCTAGGATTAGAAGTTGTTCAGTAAGGTTATATGGTTGGCACTTACCGGTAGTTTTAGGAGGACCATGTAAAGAGGTGGTTAGTTTTGTATACTCGTCTTATTTCCTTTCTTAATTGTTGCATTAATTTCTGAGTTTGGTTTGTTTTGATGTGATTTTGATCTGTCATCAAAGATACAGTAGGATGAAATGACAGATTCTATTTGCTAGCACATTAACTTTCTAAAATATATTTTATATTTTTTTGTTTAAATTCTTTTTTTTCAAGTTGGAGTTATCGATGTCTCGACAGAAATGAAATCTTATCATAGCTGAAAAGAGAAAAGATGGTGGATTCACACAGTGATAGTATTAATCTCAACCTTTTAACCTAATATCAGTTTACCTGTATTTGTCATGCTAAAATTATTTTTCACGTGGTGTGTTATGTGGCAGAATTTTTAATTGAAAGAGTGTGTATATACATTATCAGAAATGAATGAGTAGATGCATGTTTTGCTATCTTTGGGTGGTGGGTCGGTTTGGAAACTTACCCTCTCAGTATGAAATTTAAAAAATTGTGACAATTTAGATGTAGGTCTCCTATTGGTTGATGTGATGCGAGATCTTGGGGTATTGATTCGCTAGGGAAGGTCAAATTCCTTACAGAAAAATTTCTAGCAGCTCGGAGCAGGGACATGGAGTTTATGTAGGAATAGCAAGTATTATTGAAGGTTTTACCTATGAAAGGTGTGGTGAGGTGAGGTGAGGTTTGGTAAGAGAGGCAAGCTTGATTCGATTTATATTGAATCATTTGAAATTCTTAAGTAAGTGGGGGATAAGTGGTCTATGAATTAACTTTGCCTTCATATTTTTCGGAGTGGACATAATATTTCATGTATTGATGCTGAAGAAATATTACGATGATGAGAACTATATTATTTATTGAGATTCAGTTCTGCTTGATGAGAACTTGTCTTATGAGGAGGAGCCTCTAGCTATTCTAGATTAGGAGGTCTGTAAGTTGAGTCAAAAGAGATCATGTCACGATCTGATTTCTCAGGCCGTGATAGCACCTATCTGAACCCATCGGCAAGCAAGCCTATCTCATAATTCAAAATCTTAGGTAATGGGCTACCCAACGGAAATAATCCTACTAAGTAAAAACTGTTGTAATGAAGGTAAATAAATACAAATAATGAAGAAAGTAAAATATTAAACTCATCCCCAAGACTTGGCATCAGTCACATTGGAGCTTCTAATTCATAAAACAAAGGATACAAAACTTTTCAAATACATCAATCGTACAGAGCATCTCAGGATATAAAATAAAGATAAATTCAAAGTAGTAATATGGAAATTGGCAATCTCGGACGCCAAGAGCTCACCAAGATATTCAAATATGATGGAATTTATCAGTGATCCTTAAAGTTGACAATACCTTTCACTCAGACATTTCAATTAGGCCTCACTCATTTATCGTACGGCTTTACTATGTCATTTTGATACTTTTAGTACAGTTGACAATTTACATATTCTTATCCTTTTTTTTTTCTTTTTTTTTTGTGTGTTTGATGTGGCATTTAACTTGGCGGTGAGCTCCGTTTGTTTATATCCTCTTATTCATTTCTAACACTTCAATTTTGTCCTTATTTTATCAAGAATATATATTTTTTTCTCTTATTCTTAATCTTATTTTTCTTCAACATCAAATTTTTCTCTGTTTCCTTTTCATCATCTTTCTGCTGTTCCATAATGTCGTGCTTCAACTGTAATAGTTTTTTTTTTCCTTTTAGTTCACTAGATTATTAATTGTTGACTTCTAATTAATTTGGTAGAAAATGAAAGATTGTGATTTTATTTTATTTTTTTAAAATAGCCTTAAAAGGTGATTATATTTATTGGTATATCCTTTGTAAGCACACATAAAGTGAGGTGGGGTTTGTTTGAAAAAACCAAAATTTTTAATGAGTAAATAAAATGAACAAATAAATATATTATTATTAATGCAACTTAAAAGGTGTATTTTTTAGAGTTGATTTATTAAGTACTTAGCATCTTCTAAAGCAAAGACTTTCTTGAGCCATTCATATAGCAATCACAACACCTTCAATAGCAAAATACTACATGTTTTGATTTGTTTTATTTCTATATCCAATAACTACATGAAAATAATAATATTACCTATTAAGAAAAATCACATTTTATAACTGCATGAAATCGCAACTATGTACATTAAGAAAAGTCTTAAAATGTTTTATCATTTTCACGTATCTATAAAAAGTTTCTTTTCCATCTTTTATACACCATATTATATATGCACATTTCAAAAGTTTCCAGCCGTCAGATGTTTTTAACCTCCACATTATTACTAGAGTTGCCATTTTTTTAGCTGCCGACGCTGTGGATAAGGTGAATCAATTTGGATTATTGTGTTGAATTTTGTTGTTAACGATACTATTGTATCAAGCATATAAAGTAAAAATACGATTGTGAAATACAAAATAATGTTTTGGTATGTGAATTTAGTTTGGAAGAATGTAGTCCTTGGTTTAAAAATTTTAACAACTCTGCAATCATCATCGACACCATCATAACCAAATTAGGGTTAAACAGCTGAACCAATTATAAGAACCCAGGAATTTTACAAATTCAAAAAACAAGAGCACTATTAACAGTGGTAATGCCAAAACAGACTATTAACCAAGCTTTTAAAAATCGTTAAGATTAGATCCGTCGATACTAAGGTAATGTCAAAATAGATTAACCAAAGTTTTTAAAAATCGTTAAGATTAGACCTGTCGATACTAAAATTAGTAATTGAGAGCTAACATTTTTCACTATATGCTTATATCTATATCAAAGAAGTGCTATTGCTTCTATCTTCAGGGTATGGATCTTCTAATACCTCGTCAAAACCAAATTGAAATGACAAGGGTGTATAGGTGGTCAAATTCTGATTGTCTAATTGCAATTTCAAGATGACTGAATAGAAGGATCTACTCCCACGGTCAAACAGTCAGCGGAATAGGTTGAGAGAAAAATTCACAAAGTAAAACAATCTGGATGATGAACACTTGTATTATCAATACAATAGGTGATATGATCTGAAAACAGATTATAAGTTTAAAAGATTGATTTTTTAATGTATATCAAATAGAAAATACATAACTAGAAATAAAACCAAGTAGTAAAAAGTGAAGACCATCACATTTGAGAGGAGAATTTACAAAATAGAAAGATGTTGATTTTCAATGCAAAAATCTACTTGCATTTTCAGTGCTTGGTTAAATATTAAGACTAAACCTAAGACTGTCCAAAGTACCTCTTTCTATCCTCCTAGTTTCAGATTTAATCTAATCCTTTTCTTAACTCTTTTGTCTTTTGGTAGTATCAAAAATCCATAAGATCAATTTCAAGATTTTCCAAGATTCCAGCTACTCATTCACAACAAAACAGGAAGCGTTCGTCGTAAAGTAAAAAATGAAAACGAATGATAAGTAACTTGATTTTTTAATAGCTTACCGTTATACTTCGCGTTCTATAATTCCTTCTTCCCATATAGTGAAGGCAAGAGTTGTTGGCTAATTTATTCCTGTGTTATTGTTTAAAAGTGGAAATGAAATAGAAGGATTAATAAATTTAACCTAAATGAATGTACTCACCATATATCCATCACGATGAATTCTTGTATTCTCTTTTCTACACTTGGAACATATCTGGGCAGAGAACAGTTGACAATAATTGCAAGTATGTATGCTGATGGTTGTGTTTGAAAAGTTAAAATCGACGATGGTTGAATGAAATGATTAAAACAAGGTAACAAACATACCGAATTTGTTTATACTCATCACTCATTGTTGGCGGAAGGACGTGTTCTTTAATATCCTAAAAAGATGCCACATCAAGCTTTGTAGGCAGTGGCAGTGCATCTGCGTCATCTTTTTCAATTAAATCAATGATATTCCTCCTATCAAGAACCCAGTTAAAGGCATGCACTGGTTTTTCATGCATGCTTTTGTTATGCAGTAGGTATGGTAAAGCTTCATCCCTTTTTAATAAGCGGGAATGTCATCACCATAAATGATAAGAAAGACATTGTTACTTTATATGGAGAAGGTGTAGCAGGTGGGTGTCAGGAGATTTAAGTTTGTCAAAAGTAGGAAACTAAACAACACTTTGGTATAGTCTAAATATCTTTAGTTCAAAATCACAAGATTCAAAAGTTTTTTTTACTTCCTTAAACTCCACACCAAAATCAAAAGCAGATAAACAAATTGAAACGAAATATCCAAATAAATAACAAAGAGAATATGAACTACCCAATTTCCTATATAAACCTCAAACAGAAAAAGTGCTCTTCATGAAACAGATCATCAAGAACAGTTCTTGAAGCTAAAATCACATGATTATATCAGTAATAGGCAAATAATGCGCCAGTGGTTATAGTTGTCTTGTCTGAAAAACGAACACTTTGTTTCTTAAGAAATTTGAGGTAACACACAAAAATAGAGACAGAAAATTCAGGAAGAGCCAGAGCAATAGCCAATCTAAATGTTAGGTTGTAGAACTAATATTTAATGTACTATATTTTGTGCTCATTTAATAGATATATATTACACCCTTGGAGGTTGCCCAAGTAATTGGGTGTTACCACATTAAAAAAATGGTCTTCCCATTTTAAAGAGAGAAACTCTCACTTCTCTCTACTTCTTCTTCAAGATTTCTTCTTCTTCTTCATCTTAATTTCTACAGATCCGATGCAGATCCTAACACTAAATAATGAGATGCAAAAGAAAGTGATAGAGAACACAAGGATGTTTAGGAAGTTTGCCCGTTACACTGGGGCAAGAGCTAGAGCAGTATTTTTGTTCGAAACAAATTCAACCTTGCTAAAAAACCGATCCCATCTACAAATTTTTTATTGTGCGGTATATGTGCATGTAATACCACCGCAACATACTAAGATGAGTCCTCAACGAAGGTTAGGTATATATGTTGGGTTTGACTCAACCTCTATAATTCGATACCTTGAACCGTTGACAGGAGATTTATTTACTGTCAGATTTACAGATTACCGGTTTGATGAAACAATTTTCCCGCAATTAGGAGGAGAGAAAAAGGAACCCCAAAAAGAAATTAAAGAAATTGCCTGGAAAGTCTCATCACTATCTCATTTTGATCCACGAACATGCATATGTGAACAGGAGGTCCAAAAGATCATTCACTTACAGGCAATAGCAAATCAAATGCCAAATGTATTTACTGATTTGAAACGGATAACTAAGTCACATATCCCTGCAGTGAATGTGCCTGTTCGGATTGATGTCCCTGAATCCCAAACACGCCTGAAGCATGGTAAACCATTCGGTTCAAAGGATAAAAATCTTAGAAAAAGAAGCTTAAAGAATAATAAAGATGATACTACAAAAGAACCTCCTGAAGAAGGTCAACACTTGAGAAATCCTGATATTCCTGAAGAAATCAGTTAATTCGAGATTCAAGTGAATGAAGAACTTCCTATAAGTTTTACTGGTGATGAGATAAATTTTGGTCGATCGAAAGTTACAGTGGATAATGTGTTTGCATATAATGTTGCACTAAACTTCATGCAAGAGAGTGAGGATATTAAGCCTAAATCAGTCGAAGAATGTCGATGTAGAGATGATTGGTCAAAATGGAAAGAAGCAATTCAATCTAAGTTGAATTCACTCTCTAAACGTGAGGTATTTGGGCTTATAGTACAAACACCTGATGGTGTATAACCAGTTGGCTATAAATGGGTTTTTGTGTGAAAGAGATATGAGAGAAATGAAATTATAAGATATAAAGCATGCCTTGTTGCACAAGGATTCTCTCAAAGACCCGGTGTCAATTATGATGAAACATATTCACCTGTTATGGATGGAATAACTTTTCGATATCTCATCAGTTTAGCTGTACATGAAAATTTTGAAATACATCTAATAGATGTAGTTACAGCTTACCTATATGGTTCACTTGACAGTGAAATTTACATGAAAATCCCAGAAGGATTTAAATTGCCTAAAGTATGAATAAGTCTCGAGAAATATTCTCAGTCAAATTGCAAAAATCATTATGTGGTCTGAAACAATCAGGGCGTATGTGGTACAATCACCTTAGTGAGTACTTGATAAATGAAGGATACATAAACGATGTCATTTGTCCATGTGTTTTTATTAAGAAATCGGGATCACAGTTTGTAATACTCGCTATTTATATTGATGATATAAATCTCATTGGAACTCCTGAAGATGTCCAAAAGGCAATTGAATATTTAAAGAAAGAATTTGAGATGAAAGATCTCGAGAAGACAAAACTTTGTCTAGGTCTGCAAATTAAACACTTAGCAGACGACATTTTTGTTCATAAATCTGCCTATACTGAGAAAATCTTAAAACGATTATATATGGACAAAGCACATCCGTTAAGTACTCCAATGGTTGTTAGATCGCTTGAAGCGAATAAAGATCTTTTCTGTCCTCCAAAAGAGGATGAAGAACTCCTTGGTCCTGAAGTACCATATCCCATTGCTATTAGAGCACTTATGTATCTTGCTAACTTAACTATACCTAATATAACATTTTCTGTTAATTTGCTAGCAAGGTATAGTTCATCCCCAACGTGAAGGCATTGGAACGGTATCAAGCATTTTGTGATAGGCACAGTTGATATGAGTTTGTTTTATACTAACAAAGATTGTGCAGATCTTGTTGGTTATGCAGATGCATGTTATTTACCAAATCCACATAAAGCTCGATCTTAAATTGGCTATCGATTTACATACAGAGGAACTGCTATATTATGGTGATCTACAAAACAGTCCATTGTTGCTACTTCTTCAAATCATGCTAAAATAATAGCAATTCATGAAGCAAGTAGAGAATGTGTGTGGTTAAGATCGATGATACATTCCATCCAAGAGAAGTGTGGACTGAAAAATAACGTCAATGTACCCACGGTCATATTTGAAGACAATGTCGCGTGTATAGCTCAGTTGAAACGTGGCTTCGTAAAAGGAGACAGAATGAAACACATTTCACCAAAATTATTTTTCACACATGATCTTCAGAAGAAGGTGAAATTGATGTACAACAAATTCGTTCAAGTGATAATCTTGCAGATTTATTCAAACGTCAAAATTCGAGAAGTTAAAATATAAGATTGGAATGCGTCGTATTTAAAATGTCAAATGAAGTTTTCATCATGGGGAGATAATACATGTTGTACTCTTTTTTCCTTAGCCAAGGTTTTATCCCACTAGGTTTTCCTGGCAAGATTTTTAATGAGGCAGCTAATGTGTATTAAAGGTCACCTAGAACCTTCCTTTTTACATGGACAATTGAGAGAAAGATGGGATTCGTGGTTCCCACACCACTTGCCCCTTTGTTGTATATATATCCTCTCCCATTTTGCTTAAAATGAAAGAGATAAGAAAGAAAACACACAAATTAATAGTTTCTCTGCTTTCTCTTGGTCTCTCTTAGTTTTCAAATTGTGTTTCGCCCTAAATTTATTCTAGTTAATTCTAAATCTATTTTATAATACTGACGAATTTTCTTACATGAATCACATTTTTGCAAGTTGCAACACAGATTAAATAGTAAGCTAGTAAAACTTGACCAATAGTACGTGTCATTGAAATAATGTCAAGAAAACATTTTTCACATAAGAGTCAACAAGGAACAACCAAAGGGAAAAAGTTTCCTTCCTTGATATACTTAAAGAAAAATTATGTGATATACATTAATGGGAAAAGGGCAAAAAATATCCTCCAACTATAGGAAAGGTCTATAAATACCCTTCATCCATCTTTTGGTTTAGAAATACCATTCCATCCACCTTTTTGGCTCACTTATACCCTTCAAACTAACAACCCTCTCTTTTTTTCTTTTTCTTTCTTACATATTTAATATGGTATTTTTTTTAATGGAATAAAATAAACCCCCACCTTATTAGATTTGTTTCTATAGTTTTTTTTTAAAACAAAACAATGTACCTCTTTAAAACCCTTATTTTCTTTTTTAAAAAAGAAGTTCTAGAAGTTTTTTCAAAAAAAATGGAAGGAGTATTTTTAAAAGATTTTAAAAAAAAAATTCAAATATTTTATCCAAATTAAACTAATATCTTTCTTCATAACTTCTAAACGAACTTAAAAAAATAAACTTCTAGATCCTAAATTTCTTTCATAATTTATCAAAATCAAGATAATATGCCTCTTCAAAATCTCCAAAGTAAAAAACAAATTAGTAGTTTTTTTTTTGTTTTGGTTTGGGGTCACCAAGAAAGATTTTTTTGACTTAGATAAATTATATGAATTTTTTAAAAATATTTTTAAAATAAACTAATAGTTTATTTTTATTTTAGATATTTTTGTTTTCGTTTTGGATGATGAAGCATGTATATTGTCTTTGCTTAGATATATTAGGAAGAAAAATCTAAAAAAGATTTCTTTTAAATATAAAGTAAATGAAATAATAAGTTTTAATTTATCCAAAGAGTATGTTTTTATTTTTATAATCTTATAATAAAATAACAATAATTATTCAGATTCATTAAATAAAAAAACTAAAGAAAGCTAAATTGGTATAAGTAAAACACTCTGACCCTTAAAAGGTTAAATTTTTTATATAAATAAAATATAAGCATGTGCCTTTTTTTTTAATATTTTCAAAATATGTACTTATAGAACTAGTTTATTTAAATTTTTAAAAAAGTTTTTCAAATATTTTATCCAAGTTAAAACAATATCTTTCCTTGTAACTTCTAAACGAACTTAAAAGAAAATCTTCGAGATCCTTTTTTAAAATAAATTGAGGATTTTAAAGAGGTACATTGTTTTGATTTAAAAACAATTATGAAAACAAAGTTAATAAGGTGGGGGTTTATTTTATTTCATAAAAAAATACCATAATAAATATTTAAGAAAGAAAAAGAAAAAAGTAAGGGTTGTTAGTTTGAAGGGTATAAGTGAGTCAAAAAGGTGGATCGATGGGTATTTTTAGACCAAAATATGGATGAAGGGTATTTATAGACCTTTTCTCATAGTTGGAGGGTATTTTTGGCCCTTTTTCCTGAATTAATTCAAAGATAATATTTATGAATTTTTTTCACAACATTTTGAGATAATAACTAAAATCATGATGATTTGGTGGGGTGTATTTTTTGTGTTTATAAGATAATCAAAGATCTTGTTGTAAATAGGAAGGCTAATAAAAACATTAATTGAGGAAATATGTACGCCCTTCAGAACTATGATTTTCTTTTAAAGAGATGTTGAAGTTAGAGGCGAATTCAGGATTTCAAAAAGACGGTTGCATTATTACTTTAAAGGCAAGATGTAAAATTGAAGAGAAAAGTCCATGATATACGTCTTAACTTTGTCATTTAGAGCTGATATACCTCTTGCTATGAAAGTAACTCATATATACCCTTACTATTACACAAATGACTCACATATGCCTTTTTCCTTTATCGAAGATACTCTTCTAAAATCATCATTTTCATATACTCACTGCAAATTTTCTCTTGGGCTCTGGAATTAATTCTTGAATTACGTTGATAAGTTATCAATGATAACCAACTCTTTCCTCTTTGTCGTCTGGAATTGATTCGTGAAACAAGAAAGACCCATTAAATTCATTTTCCATTAGGAAAATTGAATGCTGCTTTGTTCTTGTTACATTCATAATCAGTTAAGTCTTTTTTTATGGAAAAATTACAGGAAAAAATTATTTAAGAGCATTTATTATATTTTTGTAATGTGTTATATTATATTTATA
The DNA here is from genome assembly GCA_026153255.1 of Solanum medicagineum. Classification (NCBI taxonomy): domain Eukaryota; kingdom Viridiplantae; phylum Streptophyta; class Magnoliopsida; order Solanales; family Solanaceae; genus Solanum; species Solanum medicagineum. The sequence goes on along the minus strand of JAPFFP010000009.1, from coordinate 2,496,040 downwards.
AACTTAATTTGTTACATTTTTTATAATGTATCATATTACATTTACAAACTTAACTTTTTATTTATAAAAGTGTACATGTCATGAAACGATCCAAAAAAAAAGTGCTCGAAAACGTGCCTCGAAAGTGTCCGGAATCTTATTTTTCATATATCTAAAAATTCATTTGTTATTTTGAAAATCCAACTTCATATTCTTGTTTAGAGGGTCAAATTAAGTGGGAAATGGGTCTAATCCGAATTTTACAGCAACCGTATCAAAATTCGAAAATCACAAAATATGCTATTTAGGAGGGTCCACTTTGAAGGGGCATATCTCTTAGCACACAAAGAACTAGGTGACACGTGACCTACCAACTGAAAGCCCTTTGAATTACCTTTCCAATGCACTTCGTTTCACCTCATTCCGAATTCGGATAAAGGATTTATGCCATTTTCGTAAAACTTGCCTATGCAAAAAATGCAATTTCCAGTGAGCAGTCCGTTTTGGTCCTATTTTCTCTTGACTTCGGTCCAAGACTTATAAGTCTTGGGCCTAAGGGTTCCCACAATTGAAAATACATATACTTAGCCTTATTTCACCCTCATATCATCCTAAATATTCCCCAAAACTCACTCAAACATTTAGACTCATATTTCACCCTAAATTCAAGTCCCAGACTCAAGACCAATCTTAAGGATTTCTTCAAGGATTTCACTCAAGCTTCAAGTCTCCATTAAAGTCTTTTTCAAGAACCTCTCCAAAGCTAAGGTATGTGGTGTTGAACCATTGGGTCATTCGACCCATGGTGCCTAAACCCTTTTTTAATTAATATTACATGTTTTAAAGTTGATTTTACATGTGAGTCTTGTATATTGAGAAATTTACTGCACAGTGATTTTAGTTCATGAAAGTATGATTGTTTTAGCATGTTTTGAGCTTCAAATCTTGGATCTAATGTTGGAATTGATGAGAAGTTTTGATATGAATGTCTTAAGGGTGTTGCAAGGTGTTGATTAAAGGTTTTAACTGATTTTCCTGCATGATTTCATCTCTAAATTGCATGCTCTTTTGCCCCCATTACACACCCCCAAGGTGTTTGATAAAAGGTTCGATTATGTTTTCTTGAGAAATTGAAGGTCCAAAGCATAAGATATGATATGAATGATGTTATGATGATGAAATGAGCTTATGTACATAATTATTCCCACATGAGGTATTGCATTAGAGCTTATGATGAATCCTATATAAAGTGTTGCACTAGAACATGCCCAATCCGGGGGGATAAGAGCCTAGGTAACCATGTGAGGGGTTAGTACTTCACCTCCTAGGATGATTGGGGTGTGACTATCATCAATCGAGTTGGGGGTTTGTACTTATCAACCATGTGAGGGGTTTATATTTCACCACTTAGGATGATTGGGGTGTGACCAACATCAACCATGAGGTTTATACCTCACCACCTAGGATGATTGGGGTGTGACTATCATACAACCAACCAAGGTTGGAAATCTAGCTTGGTCTCTTCTTTACATATGATATCTTATATGAGCATGATTTACTTAAGC
>JAPFFP010000009.1:2471974-2484654 GCA_026153255.1 Solanum medicagineum | reverse complement strand
ACAACTTTGAATATCTCCCTTATTCTTGTACAATGGAACCATTGTACTCTTCCTCCATTCATCAGGCATCTTGGCAGAATTCATAATAGCATTGAACAATCTAGTCAACCACTCAATGTCATCCTTGACCATGTTCTTTCAGAAGTCTACCGGAATCTCATCTGGCCCGATCACCCTCCCCCTCTTCATCCTACTAATAACTTGTCTTACCTCCTCAACTCTGAACCGCCTGCAATTCTCAATTCATGACATTTATTTTCTACTTAAAAGTCTCTTAAAAACAGCCAACCTAAACAACCCCTTAAAGTTATCCTAATCTATATTTAGTGGACTTAATTAAAAAAAATACCCCTTCTGTCCCATTTTAATTGAACTTGTGAATTAATATTCATATATTAAAAAAATATTTAAAGATAAAATTTACGGCATACTTTTCACTATTGTCCTTTATAAAATCATAAATATGTAGTACAATTTCTCTCTTAGAAAATATAAAAATTCAATAAATAAAAGAACTAATATGAAAAAAGTTTTAAATATTCACCTTAACTTTGAATAATTCAAATATTTTGACCACTAAAAAAGTCTTAAAAATTTAATTAATTTAATACGGAGAGTAAAGACTTAGGAATAGCTAATTAAATCAAACTGCGAAAATGATTGTGTGCCAAAAATCACAAAGAAATCGCTGAGAGAGATGGTGATAACAGTAAAACTAAACCAAGCGAAACTTTATCCATTACTAAACTACACCTAGTGCCCCTGTGACAGTGAGTATCAAATGCTGCATTTTCACCATTGTCTCTCATTTCACACAAATGATCCCTCTATCTTCTTCTTCCTCACCCATACAACCACCTCTGTTTCTAGTTCTAGTTTTGAGCAATGGGGTTTGTTCAAGAAGAACAGAAGAAGAAGAAAAAGAAGAATTCGTTTGGTTGCAGCTGTGGAAAAAGATTCTGAATTTGAAATTGACCCGGAGAAAGCCCGTGAAGCTTTGAGAAAGCTTGATGATCAGCTTCAGACCCTTTCTCAGAAACAAATTGACCCTCCAAAGATAAGGGGTAATTCAATTCTCTATCTCTTTAAAATATTGTTTGTCTTGTGGTGAATAAATGGGTGTTTTTAATTTTTGGGGGAAAAATGGGTAGAAGGTGTGGAATCGAATGCTCACCAGCAAGGTCTATGGATATGAATGTCTGTCTTGTGGCGAACAACTGTGTCTTTTCCTTTCCTTTTTCTTTTTCTGGTTAAGGAATCGAACCTTCGTTAATAAGTCGGTAGCCAAGGAACTGAGCTATTGAGATTTCCCTATGACTTTTTATTTGCTATGATGAATTCTAGTTTTTGAGACTTAGCGCCATTGTTTTCTTTATGTTCTAAGCTGGTGTGGAGGAACATGGTATTTGGGTGTGCGAATAACCTCCCACATTAGTGATTGATTTAAAAACAAAAAAAAGGAAAAGAAAAGAGAAGTAGCTACATATATATGGTGGAGGCGGAGTCAGGATTCTTTTTGCATAGGGGGTTTTGGATTGGTTGTTTAAACTTTTAAAATTAATTCGTTTTAATCACAAATACAGAAGTTGAGTCACAGTTATTAGATTTTGCTGAATCCGTATGTACTTATGGTGGCTCTGCTGTTGTGTATGAGGTGCAGAGATTTTCATAATTGTGTGCAGCTTTTTGCTGAAATCGTGTGGCCTTAGCCAAAAGAGGACGGTATAACAATGTTAAGAGTGCAAATTATTGAAATCATTGTTTTGTTACTTGCAATATTTTGCAAAGAAAAATTTAAAGGAACAAGTACAAAAATTTTGAATGATTTGAGCTGAGACAAGTTCTGTTCATACACATTTTGGTTTCTCTTAGTGCTTGGACTGACTCTATTTTCTTGAGAACTGAGGTGAAACTTTCTTTATTTGATCAATTGTTGGAATGAAACTTTGAAAGGTTAGTTGGACAATCTTGGCAGCTGTTGCTTAGGTAAATTGAGCTGGTACTGAGATCATAATTTTCTCTCAGGATAACTGCTCGTCCAGCCTTTCAATGATCATGTTAAAAAGAATATATATATATAATCAACTTGTTTGTTGGATTGTGTACTTCTATTGTTCATATTTTTTGCGGATCATACCAAAAAACAACAAATAGACACACATAGTCTACATCGAAAAAAGAAGCCTGTTTCAACTGATGGTTATTTTATTTAAGCAAATGCCTTACCTGTTTTTCTTTTTCCTGTATTTTGATAATCTCACTCCATTCCAACTGCCTGCTTATGTTGGTATTTCACACTTACCTTTCTTTGTTCTTATTTATTATCTTTTGATTGTCTTGCTATCTAGTTTCAATTTGCAATACAAGATTTGTTGCCTCTTCTTCATCCAGTCCAAAAGATCTTCCAACCTCAAAGTGATCTCTTTCTGTACTTAACTCTGTTGGTCTCTGCCATTCTGATTCTGACATTGGGATGTTTTTTTCCATACTTCAAAATTTATCTGGTATCTTTGTCCATTCTGGTCAACGTTCGGCTCAAGCTCAAAGTGGTCTCTTTTTGTTCTTCAGACTTGGAAACAAGAGTATGAATGGAATCTCAAAATTTTTCTGTTCGTGATCTTTACTTTTCATCAAAATGCTAGCAACTCAGATTTTAGAATGAAGTGCAAGAGTACCTTTTGTAGTTGGTTTTACAAGCTGAAAACTCTTGTGAGATTTGAGTGTGTTTTATCAATATGAGATCCAACAGTAGACAATGCAATAAAAATGTTGCAGAAATCTATGTTATCTTAAAAAGCCTGAACTAAAACTTGAAAAGTTAAAGTACTTAAATGCCTTACAAATAAACAAATACTCTATTTACAGAAAAATAGTATAGAAGAAAACAAATGAATAGTCGTGTCCTTTCTCGGAAAATGTGTCTTTTTTCAATTGTATAACTTTTCCTTCAAAGTTAAACCATTGACAGCTTCAAGTATCCTTTAACTAAATCCTACTTTAAAGAAAAAAAGTTTGTTGGCTCATATTCCTTCCCTAATGTAGTCCCGACCAAGAACAGAAAGAATGAGATGATATGATAGAATATGCAAGTAAATTCATGTTATTGTTGACGAAGCCGAATCGATCTACTTTTCAGAATTCTTAGCAAGTTCAAAATTCTATGAAAAACCAGTAAGTCTAAAGGAAATCAATTGCAGATGATGATCTTAAATCTTTTCTCATGAAGAAACTTGGTGTAATAGCCTTGGGATATTATGCATGGAGAGGCGCATGGCAAGGGTAGAGTATACAATTAAACCACTCGTAAAATTTGGGAGAACAGTGGGATGGAAGGTGACTTTATCATCCTCCTTTTCCAATAGGGTTTTTCTATATCTCTTTTTATTGACTTTATTTTGAATACTATACAATCTTTTTCATCAACAAGTAGTCAAGTATACAATGTAGTTATAGTCTAGTTAGAGTTGAGAGTGAGGTTATAAAACTTTAGATTTTCAAGTACTGTTGAAGTATACTACACAATTTTCTTCCCATTGTAGGTGATTATTAGAATAATTAAATCGCACATAAAATTCGAAAAAAAAGTGAGATTGAACAAGACTTGATCCTTCTTCCTTTGTCAAGTGAGTATCTATGTTCTTATTTAGTTTGTATGTAGAATACTATATAATCTTTTGCTTCAACAAGGCTGTAGGCAATGGAAGTTCTTGTCCATTTAGAGTAAGTGAGATTTCAAAGGAGTTATAGAACCTTAATTAATCTTGAAGCACTACTAAAGTATACTACTCTCTTTTCTTCTCATTATAGGCGATCACTTATCTATAGCTAGAAGATTAGCATGAAGAAAAGATAAGGAAATCAAAACAACAACAACATACCCAGTGGAAGCCCACATGTGGGGTCTGGGGAGGGTAAAACGTACGCAGGCCTTAGCACTACGTCATAGAGATAAAGAGGCTATTTCCGGAAGATCCTTGGCTAAAAAATATCAGGCCCCAAAAGCAAAAGATACTACATATGATAGAGAAATGACTAAAGCGGAAAGCAAGTGAGAATATATAAATACAATAAAAGAAACAAATATGAGACATACAATAATCAACATAATATATAAAGACACGCGTACACGACTGATCCTACTAACCTACTCTACCACAAGGCTAGATATCATCCTACCCCTACCAGCCTATTAACCTTCCATCCTAATGCGCGACCTCCACTCCTTTCTATCTAAGATCATGTCCTTGGTGATATGGAGTTGCGCCATATCCTGTCTAATCACCTCTCCCCAATATTTTTTTCGGTCTGCCTCTACCTCTTCGCGTAACTCCTAAATCCAACCTCTCGCGCCTCCTAACAGGAGCGTCAATGCTTCTTCTTTACATATGTCCATCGTAGTCTCGTTTCCCTCATCTTGTCTCCCACATAGGCCACCCCTAACTTCTCTGGAATGGTCTCATTCCTAATCTTATCACTCCTGGTATGTCCACACATCCATCTTGACATCTTCATCTCTGGAACTTGCACCTTTTGGATGTGAGTTTTTGACTGGTCAGCACTTCACCCCATATAGCAACGACGGCCTAACCACCATCCTGTAAAACTTACCTTTAAGCTTAAGTGGTATCTTCTTATCACACAATACTCTAGAGGCAAGATAAGGAAATTAAAAAGAATATGAAAATGCCATATAACACGAGAGGTTTTGAGTCGAAGAATTGATTGAACAACATATTGGCCGATCAGTGAGCTTACCACAAAATCAATTAGTTCTCTTATTGTTGACAATATAGATAGAAATCTGAAGGCTAATATCAAATGTGAATTTCAGATTAGCATAAAGATTATTTATATATATATATCGTGACTTATAAATATTCAAATCATCTTTTTTTCTTGTCAATTGAGTTGTACTATGGCTTTGTGTAATAGTTAGATAATGAGTGTTACCTTTCACATTGGATTAATTAGGTTTACAACCCCCGTTATATAAAATTTTTTGAGGCCTTGAATGAAAAACTTTATCAGGAAGTAAAGTGCCCTGGTTAAGAGATCATTAATGCAGATTATGGTTCAACTATGACTCATTCAACTAGCAATATTCATGATACTTAAAAGTTGTAAAAATCATGATGGCATCACAGCTATCCTGATTATCACAAAGCAATCAAAACAGATAAAAGAATTAACAAATACCAAGAATAACATTTATAAGGAAGTATTAGGTGAGATAGGTTTCATTACACGTTTTGACTTCATAATTTCAAACGATATCTAATCATTTTGACTTCGACAACAAGTTACCATATGAGGATCCCCATTGATCCATCATAGAAACTTGTACTTCGTTCTCTCTCTCTCTCTCTCTCTCTCTCTCTCTCTCTCTATATATATATATATATATATATATATATATATATATATATATAATATTTATTTATTTATTCAAATGTTGTTTTAATAATGTTGATATTATTACATCAAATAGTATATACATGGCTTGGTCTTCACATGCGACACACGTATCAAGAAACCATTATGCAATAAAAATATGTGATAAACGACCTAATCAAGATATTGTAAAAGTCACTTTGTCGATATCCTTACCAAAGAATCATCATTAGAGACAAATAAATGAAGAAACATAATGGAACTGTATATGAGAAGAAAGCTAGTCGAGTATTGGCTTCCATGGTATATCTGAACACACACCATGGTCAAGATTTCAGCTTTATAGATTTTATAGGTACAAAATACTACAGCAGCATCACTGGTCTGTTAGTGGGTTTTTTTTTATCAGTCTTGGTGGCTCTCTAGTCTTTTTGAAGTCCATGGTTTTCTTAAGTACTGAAATTATCAGCTCGATAAGTTGTGGTTGTAGCGGTGTCACAGGGGATAGGAGTGCCATGAAGGTGGGAGAGAGGGACATCCGAGGCGGACACTGTTTCTCCTCCCTAAAATGCTTGTTAATTCTTTAACAGAATAACTTTTTTTAATTCCAGATTAGATAAAAGATGTAATTGACCTTTCCATGTACCCAGTATTTATTCTTTCGTATAGTTATGTGGGTTCTGATGTTCTGTATCCCAAAACCATTCAATGAACAGCAGACAAATACCAATTCTTAAGTCATCTCCTATCACTGCAAAACGTTTTCGTATCTGTAAAAGAATCTGTCTCCAAACCAAAATTTAAGTACTACTTGGAGTAGCGGGCTTTTTATAGCACTTTGGGACTCCATACGTCTTCCATGTAGGACAATAATATCTGAAAATGCTAATGCACAATGAACAAGTATCCTGCTTCAAATGGAATCACTGAAACTGAAACCCTTAAAAGATAAAGACACCAAAAGTATCGGTTTCTTATATAATGGGCAAAGAAGAAATATAGATATAGAAAGTGAAGTAGTTTTGCTTCCACTCAAGATATGAGGCTCATTTTCCTGTTTTGGTAGTAATTTATCGACAACAATTGCACAAATGGGATTTACGCTGATAAGTTAATTTGCATGCTGGTCTATGATGCGAATATTCCTGACTCTGTATTTCTTGAAACACTTGCAGCTACGGATGTCACCCGTGCTAGCAGCCAAGTGACAGAAGGCACTCGTGATCTTGAAGGATCCTTTTTGACTTCCTTAGCCTTCGGTCTCTTCCTTTTCACTATTTTCTACAATATACTCTTCACTACTGTAATCAAACCTGCAATTGATGGACCGGAAAAAGTTGCAGAAATAGATTTATATGCTTCAAACTCTTGAAGCAGCACTGATACAGCAGTTGTGATGTATTGAGGGAGTTTATAATGAGATGTGAAATAACATATTTCAAGGGGCCTGCATTTAATCTCATGCACAATATTGTCTTGATTTATTTGTAGACCTCAAGAGAGTGAAAATGGGGCTGTAATGGTTTTGCACTTCTTCTTTTGGCACTAGCGCAACATCTTTCACCCTTGCCTGTATAAAATTCATATTCGTAATCTGAATCTGTATGGTATTATTATGCATGAGCATGACAGACGGGGTCACCGGGTGATCAATAAGGCGAATCATGCCCGACTATGTCCTATAAAGGGACTACGAGTTCAATGCTACAACCTTTTCTACCACCACTTCCTCCGCCTTCTTTTCCCTCTTTCTCCACTTGCTCCGCCTTCTCTTCCACCGTCTTCGCCTTTCACCGAAGTAAACTAATGGATTCATAGTAAGCTCTTCACCAGGGGCACCTAGAGGAGTCATTTGGATCACAGTATGATCCTTAACCTATGGTGTATATAGTTTTGGGTGTTCTATTGGAGATATTGCTTAGTTAGTGAGTTAGTTGAGATAAAGATTAATTGATTAGTTAGTTAATTATTTTTTAGTTAAGTAGTTAGCTTAAGGAACAATCACATGTGTGCACATACATGGCAGTAGTGTAGGGATGAGATGTAAGTATAAATAGGAACAGTGGATACTGTAGATATTTTTACTTTACTCTTTCCATTGAATACTCTTGTTACACAGAAGAAGATATTGAATTGTGAAGCTTCTTCTTCAATCTCTCTCTCAAATTCCTCTTTGCAGTGATTTTAACATGTTCGTTATTTAAACTTATACCTTCTCAATTAGTAGTAATCCTCCCAAAACATAACATGTGTTCAAAATAATCTTTGGCTTGAAAACTTGTTAATCATAGTTAGCTCGAAAGCTCATAAATCATGGTCGTCGTATATCATAATATCATAAGGTTTATTTTAGAAAATAAAATTATATTTCGTAAATCATGTCATAACACTACTAAAAAACTGACAAAAACCGATGGAAGAAAAAGCGACGAACGACGTCTCCGATAAGAAGCGACGGACAAAGAGACACTGTCAGTTAGGGGTGTGCATCGATCGGTACAGTTCGGTTTTATGTATTATTAATTCGATATATTGATTTTTGATTTTTAAATATGCCGAACCAATAAAATATATTTTTTTTATCGATTTTCGATTTTTCAGGTTTTGGTCCTTAACAATTAAGTTTTTGATTTACCCAATACGAAAATGCTCATAAAAATATGACTTCTCTAACAACTTGATTTGATACAATGAAACAATGCGATACAATGAAAAAACAAATCAGTTGTAAATGATAAAATGCTTTTGAAAACTATAGAGAGACAAGTACAAAATTGTAAAAATGATCATGAACATATTTATTTGTCCAGTTTTACAACACTTAACACTCACTTGATTTAATAAAATACATTTCATGAATATATATCATTTACCTTCAAATAAACACTGTAATGTGGTTCTTCATCTATGGATACCTTCCACCCATGGAGTTAACCAATTTTTTCCCTTTTTATTCAATTTCAGTAAGGTATTTATGGGTTTTATGGTCTTAACTCTAATCCGATGAGTATTGATTTATATTGTGAATTCTTAATTATGTATGGATAATGGTAAGTTGCATTACAAGTTAATTCTATCTCATGCTGTTAGGGTTCATAGACTTGATTACGGGTTCCTCAATTGTGATTTTAAACTTATTCAATTCTATTTGATTGTGCATGAATTGCATTCAATTACATGATTTCAAATCTATTTCGTGTGAACCTATTCTTAACCCTAACTTTGTTTACAAGTCATGATTATATCAATTCAAGTCTTCACGCATACTTATTGTGACGTCCCGCCCAAATTATGCCCCAAAATCAGCGCAGAAACGTGTCAGCAGCGGCCTGAAAGACCCAGGAAGCTTTCAGAGCCGTTGGAACAGTAAAGTAGCCGTTGGAATAGTGATCTGACCGTTGGTACAGTGTTTTGGCCGTTGGGAGAGGCTTTGTGTGTAAATATTAATTACACGTTCGCCCTTAGGGAATTGTATATATAGGAGGGCCATTTTCATTTGTTAGGCATCAAGGGAAGCACACAAAACATAGAGATCATCAAGCAAAGCATTGTATAGCTTTCAAATTCTCTAATAAAGAGTTCTTTCTTTGTTCCCTCCGGATATTCAAGTTCCTTCATAGTCTTTCGCTTAGTTTTTCAAAGTTCTACTAAGCATTAGAGTCAGGATGACTAGCGACTTGAGCGTTGAAAGTTTGCTAGGCCGCACGGTTCGTTGGAATTACGACCAAGTCTGTGACAGTGGATGGGTGACTTAAGACTTCAAAAGGTGATTTAGGATTCCTAATATGAGTGATCTGAGGGCTTAAAGGTGACTTAAGATTCCAATGACACTCTTATGTGAGATATGATTAGTAATGATGGAAGGCTTATACCCATATTACTAAGGTACATAAAAATGAGCTACTCTATCAATAAGTATGATTTATGAATTGGATTGGTTGATTTGAATTGCCTCTTCTACATGACATGTTTATGAAAACTATGAACTATGACTTATGATAGGTTTTATGAATCTATGATAAACATGATTTTATGCTAAGTATTCCATGAGATTTGGCTTAGCACCGAATTATAGAATATGCTTTAATACCTATATAAAAAGTTAAAATCACTCAGCATGATCTCATACGTGTTAGAGGAAAGTTTGAATCTTGACTTAGGAATTTTCAAAGTGTTACAAGTCCTATATATTATTATAATAACTTTAATTGTATGAAGAAAATTATTTAATGTGGCTAAAAGACTACTATTGTAATTAAAGAAGTCAATCAATGATTTAAACAAAAAAATAACTATGAGTTTTGACACAACAATAATCTATAGCTATAGCATTTTTTTCACGACAAATAATTATAGCTATTGAGCCAACTACTTACAATTCTTTAGAAAACTGAAGCAAAAATATTTATTTAGCTATAATAGACCATTTGAAACAATTTATAATGGTTAAATAGTTACAACGAATTTTGTAAGTTTTAACTCATGACAAAGATTAGTAATTAGCTACAATATTTGCTATAGCAAATAGAGTCATGGCTATATCATTTAATTATTGCCAATTTTTTTCTATAACTTAGAAAAGAATTTTATTCAACCACAATAATTTCTTTCAAATAATTTATCATAGCTCATAGATCACTATTGGTACAATTAGTTTCAACCTATGGCTTAAATTAATAATTAACTATGAAATCTTTTTTAGCAAAAAAATTATGGGTATATCATTTAATTATTGTCACATTGTTTATAACTTGAAATAAACATATTTATTTAGCTACAAAATTTTATTTTAAACAAGTTATTATGGCTAAAAGATTACTATTGCTATAATAAATTTTAATTCATGGTAAAAATTAGTAACTAGCTACGACATTTTATAACAGCAAAAAATTTTATGACTATATCATTTAACTGTTGTCACAATTTTTAATATCTTAAAGCAAAATATTTATTTGGCTACAATATTTGTTTCAAATAATATATTATGGCTAAAAGGTTTCTATTGCTATGATAACTTTTATTGTGTGACACATACTTATGATTAGCTATAAAAATTTATCGTAACAATAACGTTGTAGCTACATAGATAATTATTGCTACGATTGTAAGTAATTATAGCAAAAATTAAAAAAAATTAGCTTTGTCAATTTAATTTTCAATCCGTGGCTAAGAAAGTTTATGAATTTGTAGATAGCTATGGAATTCAAAATTTTGTGGCTATTACTAAATAATAATTATGATTTCATAGCTATAGATCATATACATTTTTTAATAGTGAATGTTGACTTTAGAATCCTTATTGAATTGCAGTCTTTATATGAATTAGTCATTCTAACCATAGTTTAAAAATATCAAATTTCAGTATTTAATTATTTGAACTTAGATTATGAACTTTAGAAATTGTGAGTTCTTCATAAATTTACTAACTCAGCTTTGATGAATTGTTGTCTTTATGAATTAAATAAGCTTAAACTTTAGCAATCTTAAATTATTGTAGGGTTTATGAACTTTCAGTTGTGAACTTTATGTTGTGAACTTGAACGTTAAATTTTTTTAATTATGTTTGTTATTATATATTTTGCGCATTTTATTTGTTGTTTATTATTTTGATTGGGCTAGATGTATATAAGGAGAAATAAAATTATTTTGAAGTGAATAGCAAAAATTATCATTTTCTCCTATAAAAAAGATGCAAAAAAGTGACAGACAGTGACCTTTAGTCCGTCACTTTTCAGCATTGCTTTTAAAGAAAAAAATTCAAAAAAAGTGATGGAAAGAAACCCCAAGTTTGTGTGGGGTCCAGCCCCCCCCTCCCCCCCCCCTTTTTTTTTTGTTAACTGCAGCCCACAATTAATTCAAAGTTGGCAATTTATTCAAAGTTGGCAACTTCCTGCAAAATGTTTTCAACAATGGCAAATAGTTGGTGGAATGGTTGGCCACCAACTCTTTTTTTTTGGTCAAAAATGGTGACTACCAACACCTATAAATATAGGAGTATATTGCTCCTAATAAAAACATTTAGAGAGAGAAAAAAAATACAGAGAGAACCACAGAGAGAAAATGAAGATTTTTCTTCTATGAGGTATACCATAGACTATAAAATAAAATAGTCTGTGAAGAAAAATTAGAGTGTGTGCTTAGGAAATATTTTTTCCTAAAAGAAATAGTGTGTCTACTATTTTTGGTATTTTTCTCTGAGAACCTACTATTTGTAATAGTAGAAGAAATTGTACACTTGTGCCTACCATTTGTAATAGTAGAAGAAATATAATAGAAGTGTTGATTTGTGGACGTAGCCCAAAAGTTTTGGGTGAACCACGTTAAATTTTCTGGTGTCCATTTTGCTTTATTTATTCCTCGTAAATTTTGTTACTCACTCAACTGCGTGGGTCCCAACAAACTGGTATCAGAGCTAAGATTTTGTCTGAGTATATTCTGTGGCTGCAGCATAGTCTGAACTTTCACATCAGAAAAGAATTACTTTGGTAAACAATTTTCGGGAAAAATAATGGAAGCCAACACTAGTAGAATGGTCACGTGAATGGCACTAATTATGCCATTTGGAAGGGAAAAATAGAAGATCTACTTTATATTAATAATTTTTATCAACCAGTCTTTACCACTAAAAAGTCTGAAAATAAAACAGATGAAGAGTGGAATCTGTTGCATAGACAGGTCTGTGGATTTATTAGACAATGAGTTGATGATAATGTGTTGAACCATATTTCTGGGGAAACACATGCTCGTGCCCTATAGGAGCATCTTGAAAGTTTTTATGCTCGGAAGAAAGGGAACAATAAAATGTTCTTGATAAAGAAGATGTTGAGTTTAAAATATATTGATAGTTCTCCGATGACAGATCACCTGAATAATTTTCAAGGAATCACGAACCAGTTGTCTGTTATGGGCATTAAATTTGATGAAGAAATTCAAGGTTTGCTTCTACTTGGTTCCCTACTAGATTCTTGGGAAACATTTAGAATGTCATTATTGAATTCTGCTCCGGATGGTGTGATCTCTATGAATTTTGCCAAGAGCAGTGTGTTGAACGAAGAGATGAGAAGTCAGATGTCCTAGTGGCAGGTTCTAAGGAGAGAAACAAAAATTGTGGTTCTCTGAATAGAGAACACAGCAAGAACAAATCTAGAGGCAAACTTAAAAATGTTGAGTGTTATCATTGTGATATGAAAGGGAACACAAAGAAGTTCTGCTGGAAATTGAAAAGGGAGAACAGAGAAAAAGAAGAAAATAAAGAAGAAGGCAATGAAAATTGCCTTGCCACCATTGCC
>JAPFFP010000009.1:2455659-2471874 GCA_026153255.1 Solanum medicagineum | reverse complement strand
GATTAGAAATTTATCAGAATCTTGAATAATGTTTCCATATTCTTGGAGATCTCTTCAAATGCATGCTTTTTATCTTTTTTACCTTCAAGAAAGTTAGAATCTGAATGAATCTTTGAATATAAACATTTTGGTTTCATATTAGCTCAAGATTGATTTTTGTTAATATGTTTTACAGGATTTGATATTTTGAAATTGTTATGGGAAATTGCTGTGGTACCCCTGGTAATTCTTCTAAGAATAAGAAGAACAAAAAGAAGAATAAACCAAACCCTTTTGCTCTTGATTATGGTGCAACTCAAGTATCTGAAGGTGATGGTAACAAGCTTGTTGTGCTGAAAGATCCAACAGGGCACAATATTCAAGAAAAATATGATCTTGGTCGTGAGCTAGGAAGAGGTGAATTTGGGATTACATATCTATGTACTGATGTTGATTCAGGGGACAAATATGCCTGTAAATCGATATTGAAGAAGAAACTTAGGACTGCTGTAGATATTGATGATGTTAGGAGAGAGGTTGAGATCATGAAGCACTTGCCGAAACATCCTAATATTGTGACCTTGAAGGATACTTATGAGGATGATAGTGCAGTGCATATTGTCATGGAACTTTGTGAGGGGGGTGAGTTGTTTGATAGGATTGTTGCTAGGGGACACTACACGGAGAGAGCAGCCGCGGGTATTATGAAGACTATAGTAGAAGTTGTTCAGGTATAGTTTTACAAATTGATGCTTATCTTTGTTTTTCATGTGTAATTTTAACTTGTTTGTTTGTTTCATGTAATTTAGAGGTTGCTAATTTAGGATTATGTTAATGAAGTCTGAATTCGACAAATGCCAAATGAAAATACTAAACTAGACCAGAAAAGAATGTTGGGATTGAAAGTTCTTGTCTGAATTTTGCGTTTATGCTTGTTTCCTTATCAATATTGTTATTATTACTCACGTACTATCTTGATCTTCAATTTTTATTATTACGTGTTATTTCCTTTGCTTCGGTTATCGTAGTATGTGTTGTTGCTATTGTTGTCTTCTCTATTATGTTCATCATGGATGCTTCACTACCTTTTAAATAATATGCTTTCGTCCTAACCATTTAAATGAAACTTACAAAAGCTATAATAACATAGAGGATATCACAATCCAAATGTCGACAATGAATAGCAACTTCTGATAGTTTTAGACAGATAGCTCACTGGTATAGACACAAGTAGAAACGAAAAGTAACTGTCAGAAACCAGTAAGATGTTGAGATCTCTTGTTGCTTTCAGCATTAGTTGGTATAGCATGGATTATCGTAAACAGGTTCAATAAAACTGTAGTTTGTGACCATAATGACATGGGAGCTCAACTTACATAATGAGAGATTAGAACCAACCGACTGAATCTCTACCTAAGGATTCCAAATAAAAGAGAGATTCGTTTATGGTATGGGTTTAAAAAGTTCATGTTTCTACATTTTAGTTGTTTGGGCCTGTTATTAAGGACGGGGTGGTAACCAAAGATATCATGATGGCTGAAAATCCCATTTGTCATGAAAATCCCAACATTATACAATTTAAACTATGTTGTTGCTCATACACCTTTGGTCAATGTTCAGTTGCATTATGTCAACTTACGAAGTTCAATCGCATTGCAGATGTGTCATATGCATGGAGTAATGCATCGTGATCTCAAACCTGAGAACTTTCTCTTTGCTAACAAGAAAGAAACTGCTCCTCTGAAGGCTATTGACTTTGGATTGTCAGTATTCTTTAAACCTGGTAATGCAATTAGTAATGGTATGGTGTGTTAGAACTCTTCTCATGCTAAAAAAGATTAATATTTGGAATCATCTTTAATTTCTTTAACAGAGGAACACTTTAATGAGATAGTGGGAAGTCCTTATTACATGGCTCCAGAAGTCCTAAAACGCAATTATGGCCCGGAGGTTGACGTCTGGAGTGCTGGAGTTATCCTTTATATTCTTCTTTGTGGTGTTCCACCTTTCTGGGCAGGTTCGTTTCTTTTATTTTCCTTCTTTATGTAACAAGTAATATACCTTGGTTCACCGATCAAGAAAAAATAATGAACCTTGGTGCATATGTTTCAGGCTATGCATTTCCTAGAACTTGGTGATTAATTAATGAATGTTTCAAAATGAAATGGAATTTCGAACATGTTGATTTGTTGTTAATATTGTAGATGACTAGATGAGGGTGAGTGCAAGAGTGAATCCCACCTCTACCTACCAATTAAATCAAAGTTCCTTTTTTTTGGCCTTCGATAGTCAATACTTTGTGCTTCTAGTTATGGATACACTGGTCTGACATTGTTTCTGTACGACTTCCATTAATCTACTCACGGTTTCTCAATAATTGCCTAAAAGTCTTTCATATATGTGTAGAGACTGAACAAGGAGTAGCCCAAGCAATTATTCGCTCTGTGGTTGATTTCAAGAGAGATCCATGGCCTAAGGTTTCTGATAATGCAAAGGATCTTGTAAAGAAGATGCTCGACCCAGATCCAACTCGACGCCTCACAGCGCAGCAGGTTCTTGGTAATATTTGTCAATCCTTAAGATGCTATACTGTCATTTGCTGCTTGTGTATTCTCTCTCAGTTTCATAAGTTCAATTTAGTGACTTTTTGGGGGGCTTCTGCAATTCAGAGCATGCCTGGTTACAAAATATAAAGAAAGCACCAAATGTCTCATTGGGTGAGACTGTGAAAGCAAGACTCAAGCAATTTTCAGTAATGAATAAGCTCAAGAAAAGAGCTCTAACGGTAAAATATTCCCTTTTCATCTGCAGCTCTATACATATTGTTAGCATTCTACACCTTCTCAAAAGGATATCTCCATACGCCTAAGTTTTAAAGCCCAAATTTAACGGCAGAAGATTCTCTGCCTTCTCACAAAAGTTTCTTAATCTAATGCTTTTCTTGGTGTTACAAACTTTCTTTGTTGCTTCCACAGATTATGGCTGAGTTTTTATCAGCGGAAGAAGTGGCTGGAATGAAGGAAGCATTTGACATGATGGATACAGGAAAGAAAGGCAAGATTAACCTTGGAGAACTTAAAAATGGTCTGCAAAAGCTGGGCCATCAGATCCCTGATGCTGATCTTCAGATTCTTATGGAAGCTGTAAGCATTCTCTTGTACTTCATTTCGCCTATGTTGCTCAAACTCTTCAAAAGTGTCGGTGGGTGCGTGTCGGATTCGCCAAAAATAGTGTATTTTCATAGAATTCGACACGGGCGCGGCATTGAAAGTGAAGAGTCTGTGCAACTTAGCATTTCGCTTGATTGGATTTTCTTTTAACTTTAGCAGGACTAAATATATATTTATAAGTCAAGCTGCTAATATTATTATAACCGTTCCCTTCTTGGTATTCTGCTTCACCAGGCTGATGTTGATGGAGATGGAAGCTTAAATTATGGGGAGTTTGTCGCTGTGTCTGTTCATCTTAGAAAGATGGCAAATGACGAGCACCTGCACAAAGCATTTTCAGTTTTTGACAGAAATCAGAGTGGTTACATAGAAATCGAGGAGCTGCGCAGTGCCTTGAGTGATGAGGATGGTGGCAACAGTGAGGAAGTCATCAATGCCATCATGCATGATGTTGACACTGACAAGGTCAGTATTTTTCTGGGTCATTCATGCATATCTACCGGATTTCGTACTTAGTGCCTCCACTTCTCTTCCAAATGTCTTTGCTTGTGACTGGACCATACCCCCCCCCCCCAAACTTGTTCCGGAGTAAAAAGGTCATCGTGAGAGTTATATAACCAAATGAGAACATTTGGGTTTATGCATGCGCTGCCTCATGTCATTCCAAAATCCAACTACATCCTTTAAGAAGTAAATAGTAGATACATTTTGGACTAGAACAAGGAATAATTGGTCTCCTGGAAAGTTTGTGTAGTGGCAATTAGGGACAAATTGAGGAGGGTATTTACCTATTCTTTCCTCGTTAGGATTGAAATAATCAGATGTCTTGTAGGAGCTAGTAAAGCAAACCTCAAAGACTATAAGTACGAAGATAAAAGATAAATATATCACAAGTGACACAAACATCTAACGTGGAGGAGATTATCTATCCACTATACATAAGTGAGTACACAATAAGGAGAGAAATAACCTCACCAATTCACTCAGAATAAAAAGAGGTTCACACTAGTGATAATTTAAGTTTTAACACTTGTGTCTTACAAAATTTCGCCCTAAATGAAACTCTCATAGCCCTTAGGACTACATTGTGAAGGCTACCAAGTTAGAAGGAATGAGTTTCTATTTACAGAAAATCATAAACCTTTTGTTACGAGAGAAAGGGCTAGCAAAATATGGAAATATTGTGTTTTCTTAGGAAAATGAAAACTCAATTATGGTCAAAAAATCAGGGCAAACACCCAACACTCTTTTTCCATTCATTTCTCTATAGTTCAACTTTATCATTCATTTCAACCAAATATCGTTGACTTTATGCTTTTAGTTTGTTACTAGAGCGTCAAAGTTCATCAGTTGCATTGTCTATAACCATGCAGGATGGTCGCATCAGTTACGAGGAATTTGCCGCAATGATGAAAGCTGGTACTGATTGGAGAAAAGCATCAAGACAGTATTCTCGCGAACGATTCAACAGTCTCAGCTTAAAATTGATGAGGGATGGCTCGATACAAGTCGGAAATGAGGGTAGATGATCGAATGCAGAGGAAAAGGAAATGTCAAAAGATGAAAATGGAAATCTTTATTGGTTATGAAATTCTTTTCTTTGCTCTGCACTTCAAATTTTTTGCTCTCCATAGGATTTGAGGTGTGAGGTCTACCACTTGTTACATCCTAGGCATCTAACAAAGAATTTTGAAGGTATTTTACCTTGTTGTAAAATGTAAATACATGTATTGGTTATGAGCTCATTCTCATTATAAAAAATTGAGGCTCATATAAAGTCATTGTAACTCTTTTAGGGTTGAAACTAGATGTCAGCATGTTACGCGTTTGGATCAAAGTGTTGAGATTGATAACAAGCAATTCTTGTGTTGGGTAAAATGGTGTTGATAAGGTTTTTTTCTTTTTCTTTTTGAAAAATAAGTAAAATGAATGTAACCCTCTTATAGTTTTTATACAAAGTTATGTATCCTAGTAAAGCAAGGTTGAATGATGACAAGAAATTGATATAATTTGAAGAATGAGAAAAACTACAATTATGTGGTCAAATAATTTGCAGGTGTTCTTAAGCTGAAAAACTACTACTTTGTGACTTTGTTGTAATTATTTTTCTTTTCTACTTATTCGTTACCCTAACTTTTCTTTTTGCATTTGTAAAATTTGTTTTTTTATTTTTCGTTGAATCGAGATATTGAAGATAATTCATTTACCTTACAGAAAAGATATAAATAAGGTTTGTGTATATTTCATTTTTTTCATATCCCATCATTAAATATGTTGTCTTCTAACAAGATCATTGATATGTTGTCCATATACAGGATATTGTTTTTTTATGTAAATGTGTTTCACTTTCTATATTGATAATATCGCTCAAATTACATAATATAGATAGCCTATTTTAATTTTGTGGTTTAAATTCATGATCTATAGATTAGTCGAGTTTAGATGATTGGAAGAAATTATCTCGGAGTTGATCAATCCAATTGTCTATAATGTAGGAGTTCGTGTGAACATATACTAACTACTCTATCTAATACTTGAATGAGAGTACTATAATACTTGTACAATTTATTGTCAAAATTACTCCTATCGCTTAACGTGCTTTGGAAAAGATTTATAATAAAGTAGTTTTTGGAGGTGTTCAATGATCTCAACTTCAATAAACAAATAAAGTTTAAATATGTCATCGAATTTTGACAATTATTGGGCTCAGTTGGTTCGTAGTATTATTTTTTAATGGTAGTAGTTTTTCCACAAGGCTGACGTCATCAAAAATGCTAAAACCATTAATGTTACCTGTTAATAGTAACCATTCCTCCAAACCCTTTGTCCCATTTATTTGTAAAAAGCTTCATAAAGGGGTTATACTGTTTTGATGTATTTGCTCCTGCCATTCAACTTTAGACATATATTTTGCCGTCTACGTGAGGATATACATAATTAAAATTTTCTGTGTCCATCCCCAACCAACTCTTTGAAGGATCCTGGAAGTGTTTTATGGATTAAATGAGTGGGGTATACGAGAAAATTGTAAATATATATCCATGTAGACACCAAATAAAACGTATGATAAAAGGATAAATATGACCCTTTAGTAAATATGGCTTCATCTTTCTTTTTTTTTTTTCAAAATTGAAGCCATTACTTCTTCATAGTACCCGTGACTCATGAGTCTTCTTTATTTTCTCACCGTTTGGACGTTAAAACATAATGGCAGGAATAAAACGATAGCGACATGATTGAGCCCAACTATGAATGACATGATATATATATTTGAACCATATACTTGAAAATAAGACTTTGGTTTGGCATAAATGTTAAACCAACGTCGGAAAATGCAAACCTAATGGAAAAACATACACTATCAAAAGAGGAGGCTGAGCCTTGAGATTTATTTTAATAAAATAATCAATCAATCCTTTTGACTAAATGCCTAAACAACAGAATTTCCAGCATAATATGTGTGAAGGTATTATTATACACTCACTTGTAAGAGGCCTACAAAACTGGGAAGCTTCAATTTTTGGCGGATACTTGTAATCTTTTGTCCATTCTTTAATGTGGTTTCGGTTTAAAGCCATCAACAGCAAAGTTTCTCGTGGCTGCAGGAAGAGCTACCCGAAGTCCATCGAGTTCAGGTTTTGCAATTACTTGACAACCTAGACGAGACCTGGAGAGAACAAATGCAGAATATATGAGAAGCTCAAGCATATTATCGTAAACTATAAAATAATACGAATACAAAGGACCTACGTCTCAGTGAGGCCAAACGCAAGATCCAACATGTCATTCTCTTCGTCTGTTGGATCTTCTAGCTTGTTGTAGTAGTCCACATCCTGTCCAGAGTTGTCAAAGTTCAGATAACAAATGTAGCTCAGTTAAAAGATTACAACATTCAAATGGATTCTTGACCGTGTAAGCGGAGGTGAAAGAAAGGTTTATGGCATTGGCCTAATCATACGAATACGTACCATAACTATCACATGACATGTGGAACAGGCAAGTGACCCTTCACATGCTCCTGCATCAAAGCCAATTTTGCTTGGTTAAACTTAACAGAAGATAAGGCACCAAAAGGTATATATGCTAAGAAATGTAAATTCCACCAGCAACACCCAAAACTGTTTTGGTTTACAATTCTAACTGTAGATAGAGATGATCACTCAGTCACGTTAACCAGACCTCTGTGTGAATGAGGCTCATATTAATTATCTAAATGTAAAATTGAAATTGAAAGATAACAGAATAATTTGGAAAGAACGTTGGTGCGCATCTAATATGCCCAACTACCATTATAGGGCCATGCTTCTTCCCCTGCCAGTATCCAACTAGTTCTGTGCCATTGTCTCTTTAGAGGATGTCTCAAGATTCATTACCAACTTCCATAAACCTTCCCACATTCATCTCATAACTATCACCCTTCACCAGTAACTTTAATAGGAAGACGAGAATACTTGCAGTGCTCCCAGTATTCCTTTCTAATTGCATAGAGTTCAGGCTTCAAACAACTCAGGATCCTCCCTCGTTTACTCCAAGACTCAAAATGTGAACTTCGATATTATTCTATTTAATTTATTACTCTATGGTTTTCAAATAAGAATGATTGCGAGGTGGAGAAACTGGATCACAATATCAGCCCAATAAAGGCATACTAACTGCAAGCAGTCACCAGATTCATAAGGGTCCTATATCATCCTGAAAATCTAGACTAAACTGGTTAAGGATGCCAATATTGAATCAACATACAAGATTTAGCATGCCTCAACAAAGCTAACCTTCAAGCTCAATGTCATTCTCGTGTGCAGCTTCTAACAAAGACATTCCAATAGGGACCTTGATCTGCTTTTCTTCTCCATCCTTGTCAACAAATGTCACTGATATTCTGTGAAAAAAAGAGAACATGTAAAAGTTTGAGGAGGAACGGAAGCAGATATGTATAATCTAGTGACACGCCACCAGCCATATTGGAGATGAAATTATGCAACATACACAGTAAGAGATTGGACTGCAATCCAAGATCAAATTAACCATGTACTTAAACAGCTATTCAACTACTGATGAGACATCTCTGTGAAATAACGTATATTGTTTGACAGAGAAACACGGGGTGTATACAAGATCATAAGATGCAAAAAGACATAAAATGTTTGCCCAATTTCTAAGGCAGTGTTTGGGAACTCACAAATCTAGATTAGGAGGAGCATGTCTCTGCATGTTCCATGAAAAACATCAGATATATCAGGGCATCAGCTTTGATCTGATTATGTTAGAAATGTCAGAATTTGGATTTGCATCAATGCATATTTGAACCAAATCTCGAATAGCACTTGATTTATAGAAGGGCATAGTTTACACACAAATCATTAAACTTGTACCATCCATTCTATATATTATACAAAGAGATTGTATTTTTGTTACCTTCTCAAAAAAGATGTATTTCAACATTACGACATGACCCTTTTCTATGATGGTGTATGGACTAGCTTACAGGCACCTCAACAATCGCATTGGGTGTCTAATACTTCCCACCAAAACAAGTACCGGGAAACTTTGTCCACCCAGGCTTATGCATATGGAAGAATAACCTAACATTTTTTGTCTCTAATTGGGGTGTGAACCCTGGTCTCCCATGGTTTTCACTCTTCATTGACTGCTGACTCACATCCTTGGGTTATGATATGATATCTTTTTTATACAACTTCTATAGAAAGTAAAGTCAAATTAATTAGCAAAACTAATAGTAAGTAGAAACAAACCTAATGCTTATCAATTTTAGCTAGGCTAGAACAAATACTTGCTGGATCAAACCATGTGTACATCAATAGGAAACTCAAAAAAAAAAAAAAAAGGAGCAATTAAATATTATATAATCAAGAAACTCGCCAAACCATCCCGAATTGACCTTGAGAACCAAAATTCATTGCATGAATCCCCTTCCCCAAGAAGCAAATTTAAGGTCCTAATCCTTATCAAAATAACTTCGCACTTTCAGTCAATTTAGATGCCACGAAAACTGCTCTATTACATAGCAATTAGAAGTTCTCCTTGAAAATTGGGATGTTGATCAACATAAATAGGTCAACAGTAATGAGCAACACATTATTTTTTTTTGGGTTAAGCATCATTAGCAACATCTCCTGTGTAAAGAAATCCGAGGTTTCCTAGTACAAAGAGAAAGCAACTGTAAAAGAAAAGAAAATTATGTCAACGATTCATTCATAACTTACGTTTGCTTTTCCTCATTCCCTGTAGTAGTGCAATATTCTTTATGCCTCTGAGTCAAAGAACAAAAATCAGGTAAAACAAAAGGAGAATGGTACGAAATTTCAAATTAAATAAATTGTCTCGTAGAATGAAAAATAAACAAAATCCAGCAGCATGGACTACTAAAGAGTCTTGCAATCAACAATTTCAAGAAACTTTTCAAGTTTTCCATTATCTTGCAAAGCTACTAACCAGGCCCAGCAAAATTTGGTATCTTGACAAGGGTCCATATGATGTCCCCGGGGTGCAGGGTGACGTGGCTGCAATGCGTACAAGGAGAAAAAAAAAGTAGTTTAGAAAATGAAACATCACATTAGACCCATGAATGTTATGCAACTTGAGTTTCTGTCACATCTATGGAAAGGATAACAAACATGTCAAGCTAATTGCACTATATCTTTTATTATTAATTTTACATACGCGAGATATTAGTTGTTTCCACCACTAAAGCTCAATGGATAATGGATTTTCCCCACAACTGATATCCATCTAAAGACCAGGCTCGGTTCATCAACCAAAATTCAAACTTGAGCGGTGCCTAATACACTTTTTGCGTACCTTCGACAATGAACAAAACCCATCTAGGATTTTCTACCACAAAAATAGCATCAAATGGTGAGAAAAGGGCTAAAATAGTCCACTATCTTTGGATTTAAGCTCAAAATAGTCCTATTTCTTTTAAATGGAGCATTAACAGTCCTCATTCTTAAAAAGGTAGTGCACTTGAAGTCTTAAACAATTAACCACCGTGAATTTTTTAAACGGAAGAAACTAAGTGCACATGACTTACCCATCAGCAAACAACTTCCTCCCTCAGTCTTAAAACAAAATCCATCATTCTCTTCTCAATTTTTTCCCCAAAAGTTCATAATCCTAGTTGAGTGATTGGTTTAATCAAGTGAAAAATCTAGTGAATCAGATTATTTTTGTCGAAAAATACACCTTTTTGTATGTGGAATTACATCAATAGAGCATTGAACATCTTGTATGTAAAATTAAGAAATAGGACATCCATGATGGGGTAGGTGATACTCCATCACTAGGTTCTTCTTTTTCACTCTGAACTTTATTCTATGCAACTACAAACTTCATATTTAACTTTTGATTAAATATGATTCACTTTTTGTTGGGTATCTATTTGAAAGTAGCATCTCTGAATATTTATTTGGTTCACTGTATTTATTAAATTTGTGAAGTGTCAAATGCTTATCATTTTCATTAGTTGTGAAATTTCTATCAGAATTATTAAAAATAATTAACTACATCGAATTAGTAATAAATGACTAAGAAGCTTTAGGATGAAGCTCCCTCGTGCTTCAAGGCACAAGAATGATACAATTAATAGAGCTACATGACGACTAAAGTAGTGGACTAGTGCTGACATTTTTTTCATTGCTAGTCAATTTATTAAATAGAATGATTTATCAAGCTAGCATAGTTCTGCGAAATGTATGACAGTGAACCTGCAATAACTTTTTTAGATTCTTGAAAAATTCAGATTGATATTTGTTACGAAATATGTTCTCCATACATAAAGGTTTGCTACAATGAATTATGAAGGTGTCCTTCGATGGGACAAGTTGTAGAGAGCTATTGATTTTATTTTAAGATAGAGAGAGAAGTTGTTTGCTCTAGAGGAAAAGTCACGTGCATTTAGATCTGTTAAAAAATTCATAATGGTTAGGCTTGTGACCGAAAGTGCACCACCTTTTAAAGAATATGGACAAATAATGCTCCACTTAAAAGAAATAGGACTATATTGAGCCTAATCCCAAAAATAATGGATTATTTGGGTCCTTTTTTCTCAAATGGTTGTTATACAACATCGCTACAGAAAATCATATTACTTTAATTATTACCAACGGCCATTGGCTTCAATAGTTCTCTGTGGCTTGTCGCTGCCACTTCAGTGCAAGCTTCCACCCATTGTTGGGCAATGCACCACCAGGGAGAGCACTGGTATTTAGGTGAAAAGGACAATGGCAGTCCCATAGTACAACAATAACTTCGTCTCAACCCAAACTTTAGCTATATGATCCTCTATATTCATACCGCCCTACTCAAGCTAATTTCACTCCACTAGTCAAACGGGGGAATTTTGTGAAAAGTAGAAGTAAATTTCACATTTATCCTATGCTGACATGCAATTCCAACCAAACAAAAGAATCTCAGAAATAGGAGACCTAATAGTGTATTAGTAATATCTAAACCTCAATCTCCATAAATTGATACTGCATGAGTGCATGTATGAATCCTTTGCTTCCATTAAGTTCTCTGTTATGTTCTTAATCAAGTCACCATAACTTACGTGAGGTTATAAGTCTTCTATCTAATACAATTTTCTGCTATGTGATTTCAATTCTACCTCATCTCATTTTATTACCTTCAATTATTATACTGTAACATCTAAGGATCAGTGCATTTGGATGTCTACGTAAAACACGACGAAACTTTCTCTCACAAACTTCTCTCAGTTTATCCTCTATGTGTTAATATTGAAATTCTTGCATAAACAAAAAACAAAAATAATCCCAAAAAGAATTTTTTCTTTTTTCAATTTCAACTGCTAGTGTTGCATCCTAATCTAAAGTGCCGTCTTTTCTAGTTGTTTTGACTAATATGTGCTCTACATTAGCCTTGAGTGAGAGTGCATTATGGATTTCCCGAGAAATTGATATGTTCATCCAAAAGTTAATTAAATGTAGTTTAGTTCACACCACTGACCAAAGATAAAGGTTTGTTTCACACAGATTGAAGGTTCTTTTTAGCAAGTTGGAAAACATAACAAGCATGGATGAGACTAACCCATAGTACAAGGACAAATTCATTTGGCAAGGTAGTAAAGACAAGAAAGCCCTTTCACTTCGTTAACTGGAGCACTCTGCTTACTTGTAAAAGGAGCAGGGGACTGGGCATCAGGAACCTCAAGAACCACAACCAAAGCCTACTAATGAAGTGGCTACCTGGCTATGAAGATACACAATGGAATTCAATGCTCCGAGGAGAAGGGTAATTCATAACAAATATGGATAGGATGGCCATATGGTGCTCTAAAGTTGTCAAAAGTCTGTATGGAGTGGGTTTGGAAAGCCATCAAACTCCATAGGAACTCTCTATCAGACAACACTACCATAAGGATAGGAAATAGCAGGAAGACACTTCTGGAGAGATAACTGGATTGAGCATGGCCTACTCAAAGACTTGTTTCCTGAATTCTATAGCATAGCCACACTCCTTGCAGCCAAGCTAGAAACATTGTGGGTCAACATGAATGGAAAGTTACTTTTAGAAGATTCCTAAATGTCTGGTAGCTTGAAAGAGGTGTGGAACCTTTCAAGAGGCTGGAGACTAACCAAGGTTTTAAAGCTGAAGAGCATTCACTTTTCTAAAAGAGCTGCAGGAATGGCATCTTTACAGATAACTTATCTTTCCCCATCCAACACAGGCAAGATCACAGGTAGTTGGCCAACAACAACAACATGCCCGGTGAAATCCCACAGGTGGAGTCTGGGAAAGGCAGAATGTACAAGACCTTACTCCTACATCGTGGAGGTAGAGAGACTTTCTAAAAGCCCTTGGCTCATGTATCGCATAACAGAGCACTATGAAATAATGTACAGAAATAAAGAAGATATAGAGAATAATAGAGAAACATTACATAGCATTCAGGGAAAAGGAGTAGCAGCAATAGCAAAATAATGTGATAACCGAAGCATAAGAAACAACAGGTAACAAAAATGAGGGACAAGCAAACCACAGGTAGTGGGCCATGGAGGTTTATTTAGAATGTCAAGACTCCTTTCAAAGTGGTCTGTTTCTCATGGCTAGTAGCAAGACAAGCTTGCTTAACTCAGGAAAATCTTTAAAGCAAAAAAAAAAAGAAGGAATTTCAGCAATGCTCCATCGGTCGTCTATGTGGTTCTGTTTTGGAAAGTAATAGCCATCTTTTCCTCCAACTGCCCTGTCATTAACCAGCTATGGTAACTCTTAAAATTGTGGGACTTTGTTGGGTTGTGCCAGTTACCACTATTGAAATGCTCCTCTACTGGAACTATACTGGAAAATCGAGCTGGTGGAGAGTGGTACCTGCTCGTATAGGGTGGACAGTATGGCAGGACAGAAATACCAGAACATTTTACAACAATCACACTCCTCTCCAGAAATCCAAGATGAGCTGTATCTTGTTGTTCTACTTTTGGTGAAAGAAAGTAGCTCAGAGGAGACAGAACTCCTAGTAGATTTGCTTGGTTAACTGTAAACTCAGGTTTTGTTTCTAGCACGGGTGGAATTCTATTATAAAGAATGGATTCGCACTTCCTTAATGCTCTTATTATATACTTGTTACCAGGTTTGTAAAAGTTGCAAGTTACTCGAAAATTTCAATGAACTTATACATAATGTTCTAGATAATAGAGTAAAGTCTACTAGCCAAACCGAAATCCAATCACTAAGTATACTCCATTATATTTCAGATTGAAACTTTCACCTTAACCACCAGTAGTATGAACTCAAACTCCTTTTAAACTTCCTATTTAGTAAGAATTATCATCTTTAAGGATTAGAACTATGTGAACTTAAAAAAAAAAGAAAGGATAAAAGTATTAACTCCTTTGATATATTGTGTGAAAGAAGCTGCTTGAGAAAATGATGCTCTCAATTTCTGATTTTAAGAGGAAAGAATGGTAAAATCAAGAGCAATAGAATAACCTTTCTTTATGCAAGCCTTTTAAATGGAACTCCTTCACATTGCCAAAATAAACATTTGTCCCAATGACCAAAAGTGCAAATAAATAGTATTAGCATCAACTAATGCCATCCACTAGAGTTCACTTTCCTTCTCTCTATGAGATAAGCCAAACGAGTTGGATGTTTTTTTAGTGCTGACAATGTTAATAGGTATGTTCCCAAACACTTGATTTGCCTTGAGTATTCCTATCTCAAACTGGTATAAAACAGGTTATAGGTAACAGCACTTCATATGGAACAAAACCTACTTGGGAAATTGACAGTGAACAAGAAAAAAAGAAAAAAGAAATGGCAAGCTTGTATATTTTGGGCATTATGGATAGGAAGGAATGCAATATGCTTGGATGAAGCTTAAAGACAGTCCCTGCACTAGAAGCAAACTGCTTTTTGGACCTACCTTTTTGAAGTAAACATTGGGATGTAAGCTAAACAAATCTATTTTTGAATTCATTGGTTCCTTGAGTTTTGCAGTTAGTACTTCTGTAATTATGCATCTATTAGAAGCCATTGCTAATAAATTAATAGAAGTATCTCCTGTTACAGCAAAGATGTTCCGAAAGCAAATATGAGAACACTTGTACATTGAAGCATAAATGTAGTACTTTCTGGGCTTTTTGGTGTAAACTAGAAGTTGTCACTTCTGTGGATATGATGATAGAGTTTCTCAGCTTCCTACAGTAATTTAAAAGATCTGAGTTGTATATAATTTTTTTGGCATAATCTTTTTCCTCTGTTTGTAAAATTTAACCATCGTCAAAATATTATAAGAGACCAAAATGTTGTAATTTTACTAAATTCACAAACAGACACTAATACAAAACTACTACTCCCTCCATTTCAATTTGTTTGTCCTATTTTGACTTGGTACAGAGTTCTAGTAAACTAAAGAAACTTTTGAACCTAGTGGTCTTAAACTAAGATATGCCAAATGTACCAAAATATCCCAAATCTCATGGTCATGAACATGTCGGGTGGAAAGTTAGAAGTACGAAGTTGCTATAATAGGAAAAAGACATTCTTTCTTCAGTACACTAAAAAGGAAACTAGGACAAACAAATTGAAACCGGGGGAGTAGGACAATAGGCACGAATAACCCAACACTCCTTTCTGCACCTAAAATGGCTTTCATGGACAAATTACTCAATCACTCTTGTTTTGCTTCACACAATTCAACAGAGGCACAAGCAAATTTTTATTTTATAACCATAGTGTCCGGCCAGTTTGCACACACCTTGGGTTTGAACATAAGACCTCCCAATTCTCAACCCCACGTCATTGACCATTAGGCCACACCCTTGGATCCAGAGGCATAAACCAATATCAACATATAAAAAAGGCTGTAACTTTACTAAAATTAACTTAACTCCAGATACAAATGAGACATTACCATTTGAACAATTGAATGGAAACAAACCCCTAAGTTGATTCTTCACTGCGGTGTTGTAACTCCTAGAAACCACTTTCAATGATGATACACGCGCCGCCTACATTGAACATAGAACTCTTTAGAAATCAACCAAGTAAATTAAAATATGCACATATCTAAAAACGCAATAAGTTTTTTATTAATTTAATAGCATATGCACATACAGAAGCAGAATCATGAAAAAGAAGGGAACAGCGGGTGAGGCGATGGGCAAGTCGGCGAACATGGAAGCCGACCATTTTGGAGGTCACCGGCCGGTGAAGGATGAAAACGGGTCGGCTCGGCTCGGGTAGTTTCAGCTAAACCCCTTTGTAACCAAAACCTCTATTTATTGGGGTTGGTTTGGAACTTGGGAGAATGCCAGAATCAGTGTACAAAAAAATTTTATTTGAAATAATTATTAATTTAACTAATTAAGAGAGATTAATTATATGTTTGTATTTTTCTGTTTTGTTAATTTTATTTTTATTTTTAATTGTCATTTTTGATAATCAAGATAGTGTAAAAAAAAATTCTATTTAACCCTTAATTTATTATCATTGAGTTAATGACTTTGAAAAATATAAGGAATAAAAGATCAAAAATGCCCTTTTTTCAAATAAATTTGTTATTTATTTTCTTTTTGAACATATT
>JAPFFP010000009.1:2438717-2452691 GCA_026153255.1 Solanum medicagineum | reverse complement strand
TGTAAAAGAGTCAATTCTCTTGGAAGTTGAAGCTGAACTGTTAGCTGTGCTTGAAAGTATTGCCCCATATTCTTCCTCCATTCTATCTAACATACCCTTTGACAATCCTTCCATTTTTCTCCTCAACAACTCCACCTACAAAACATTCTTTTTTTAAAGTTTTGATGCAACTGATAAAGTTCCAGTCATGTGATCAAGAGGTTAGCAGTTAAGAGTAGTGGAAACATGCTTTTATAAAAATGACTGTACTCTTTCGCGACCCTCCGCATAGCGAAATAGTCAAAATTACTAATATAATCTTTTGACACTGTTCATCAGTATCTTTTTTCAAAATGGTGCACATGGAGTTGCCAGTTACCTTATTTCAAATGATAGCAGGTTCTCAGATAATTTGTCAATCATAATTAATTAATGCACACAACATTCAAATGATAAGCATGCATAAATGGCATACTTTATAGCCTATATGAAGTTAAATACATATTCAAGATTACAACTTTTTCAAGCCGCAGAGACTTCAACTCTTTTTCAGATCCTATTAACATGGGATATTTTGCGCATGAAACTGCCAATTTATTTGATAACTATAAACAACAACATATCTAGCGATATAAACTTACATCAGTAGAAGTATTATTCTTGGTTTCTTTGCCGATTTCATCAGTTGATTGAGCCAGTTGTTGTAATTCCTTTTCATCTGTTAAACCCCCAAGCTTTTCTAGCCTTTTCTGTAAATGACATGCTTTTTTATCAAAGTTAATACAATGTCTCTCTTTATTTTTACAACTTTTCTTCAACTCCTCAAGTTTTGCTGCTAAATCTTTAATCTCTTCTTCCAATACTGCATTCACATTCTTCCCTTCAAAAATCTTCTTTTTCCCCTGCAAATCAAGTAACAAGTTTTCCCTTTTTCTATTAACATAATAATACAAATTAACACTAAACTTCCTCAAAAGTAAGCAAAAAAACAATCACTTCTAAATTACACTTTTAATATTCTACTTTGTTCAAATAAATACAACACTTTGGAAACTATAACCCCTTTACTGACCCTTTTCCATTTAATAATTCTACTATTTTCAAGTTAAAAATAGAGAATAGAAAGAACATTAAGAAAATATTACCGTAGTATTTGAACAGTGGTGCATTTATTGGACAGTGGGCTTGCATGAAAAATCTGAAAACCTGTTTTTTCTTTTTTTTTTTCCCTATATCTGAACATCCATTTGACAATCAAGTTTTATACATTACAAAAAATCATTAATAATTATAGCTAAATATTCATAATAAGTGAATTCAATTTCCTAAAAATATATTTTATTACTTACTCTATTTGGTATTTCAACAACAACAATGCAATTTCACAAATAAGATTCGAAGATAATAGAGCACACGCAGACTTTATCTTATCAAATAAGGATAGAGAGATCATTTTCACTGCTTAAACTTAAAATAAAGTATTTTTAAAGAAGTTTGAAAGTGAAATACAAAAATAAAAATAGTAACAATAATGAAAAAGCAAAACACAACATACATACAAAAGAATAGTAGTGACAACAAAATAATGAAATTATCGAAATATAAAAAATACAGATAATAATTAAAATTGAAGAATAAGAAACTACGCGAAGAGGTGATGATACTGACAGAAATGAGAGTGTGAACAGCTGATCTAAGAGTCTTCTCCATCTGAAGTCTATTCCTTTCCAATTTCTTCAAAGCAAATTGTCTTTCCATCCTTAAGAAATTACACTCTGCCCTTAACATCTCTGCCTGAAACTTCCACTCCTCCTCCACCCTGCCACCACTAAACATTTCTATATCAAGAATCAAACTTTCACATTTAGAAAAGGGTTTTCTTAATCAAAAAATAAATAAATTTGCATTAATTCAAGAAAGATTTGTCAGCCCCAGTTTTTAGGAAATTGTAAAAATCCTAACTTTATGTTCAAATATCAATCTTGGTTCATAAACATTGTAATATTTCCAGGAGAATAAAGGGATTTCTTGAAAAATTAATTAAAGCAGAAATTTTCAGCCCCACTTTTTAGGAAACCGTAAAAATCTTAACTTTAACCTACATTTTTTCTTCTTCTTCCTAAAAATGGGGTCAGGAGAATGGGAAATGGAGAATCAAAGCCTTGCCAATATAGTAAGCATTCAAATAATCAATTGTTTTGGATGACAGGAGAAACTGCAGCTGCTACCTTGTGGGTGTAGACAGAATAAACCCTGTTACTGTCCAATAGCTTGCAAACTCCCACTAGACAAGCCTAAATGCAACGAGCTCGACTCAGAAAGCAAATCGAAGGGGTTTCAAACTTAAACCCCTTCAACATGGAAGTCCCAAGCCCAAACCTCTGGGCGAACCCGAAAGGGAATTCATATAATCAATTAACTGAGCTACTCCATAACTTTAAACTACACTATCAACCTTAGTTCATAATAGAAAAAAGAGATTGCTTTAACAAACCTCTCTCCGGGGCCTGGGAAACCGTCTGCTTCTTGTTGTTCAACTCTTTCTCTCCTCTGAGCTGCAGTAGAAGAAGAATAACCTCCATGAAAGTGTCTTTCTTGATCAAATAGACTTTCAAGCCTTCCTTTGTAACTCTTGTCCAATGGATAAGGCTGCTTCTTTTTGGTGTTCTTTCGTCGAGTTCTGCGGTGGAAATGGAGGATTTTTGGGCTTGGTGGTGGTGGTGGTGTTGGGTGAATCCATTTGGGTTTTCTTGATGACATTTTTTGTCTCTGGTTTTCTCTATGTCCAGTCAATGTTGTGTTTTAAATCCCCCTTTTTTGCAGTATTTGAATTTAACGGTAGACTAATGAAGTGAAAAATATGTATTTATATAGACAGGAGTGGTGTTGCTAAATGACACTATCGCCCTTATGTTTTACACTTTCTACCTTTTATTCACTTGATCAATTTTAGAGTATTAAATAAGCACTATTAATTTGATACAAAATTAAAAAGCAATAAATAATGAGGCTAACAAGACTTATTCATATATTTTATAAATTAAACAAGTATTATTAAACATTTTAAAATAGTATAATAAATAAATGTGACATATATAATTGGCTCTTTAAACTGTCTGTGCTTCTGCAATTAGTCAATGTAACTTTCGATGCTCATCATGGGTCATCTGGAAACAGTCGCCCTATGTTTTTAAACATAGGGGTCAGGCTGCGTACATTCGACCTCCCCTTACCCCGCAATGGGCGGGAGCCTTTGCGACATCGGGGTAATGTTGTTGTTTGTATATATAATTGTTATAGAACAAATTAGAGTGTCAAACCATAATTATCACTAAAAAACCAAGTTAAAAGTCATGTGAAAGAAGCATTTTTGAAATTGGTAGGTAGATATTTTGGGAAAACGAAGAATGTTGAAATTTAGTGAGTTAATGCAGTTTTAGTTAGCCTCCTCCTTTTGCTATCTGACCAAAACCTGGCTTGTGTTTCAATTGGTCCCCTCAAACAACCTATGAGCTTATCATCACCTTTGGATAAACATATGTGAAGTCGCCAACTCTTCTTCTTCATCTACCAAATTCTTTTTTAAGTTTATTAAAAATAGAACAGATGGAGTATGTATCTTGTATTTTTTTAAAAGAATATATATATTAACAAGGATGGTAGTTGTGTGAACGAACTTTGATTCATCATTTAAAGCCTCAGTTTCAAGTTTTGAGGATAGGGAGCATTTCCTTGCATGCAACATGAATGATGCACAAGCTTGTAGCAATTGTTGAATGACAAAGTATTCTCTAATGGAAAAAATAAATATTTTTTATTTTTTTTTGGTTAACATAATTGAATTGACAATATACATGATATTATCACCTATGAGTTGTTGACTTTAGTAGTATTTTTTATATTGATTTTAAATATATAAATTAAATTAAAAAATTCTTGAAGATCCTGCTATATCCAAAATTTATAATTAAAAAATAATTTATTTTAACCATAATTAGATTGTGCAATAAATGGGGCTTATGGAAGGTCCTTTTTTATGAAAAAAATTAAATTAAAGTTGCAAATGACAGATCCTCACCGCAGTTGACATATTAAAAGAGCTTTTTCAAATTAAAAAATTTATAAAATTAGTTATAAATAAAAAAAGACATCGATGCGTCACGAAGGAAATTAAATACAAGTAGTTAATTAATTAATTATTTTTTAAAAAAGGAGCCAAAGTCCAAGAAAAAGCAGAACAAAATCACACGTTTCAAGATGTTGTGTCCCTCAGTCTCTTTCTCATTCACTCAGCGTGACTTTAATTATTTTTATTTTATTTTCCAAATTATGTGTAATATTTAATATTTATATTGAGACTCCATTAAATTTGAATTTGTATATTATTATATTTATCTTTGAGGACATTTTCAATACTCTATTCGTCTAATTTTACTTGGCCCCTATACTATTTTGGAATGTTCAACAATACTTGTCTACTTTATGGAATCAAGAGATTTACTCTTATCATTAATTATAATAATTTCTCTATTATATTTTTCAAGTCATTATATTTATTATATTCAAAGGGTAATTTGATAGAATTATCCCATCATTTACTACTTCTTAATCTATGTGCCAAGTCAATAGGAGCCAAGTAAAATTGGACGCAGGGAGTATAATTTTTTCTATTTTCGAAGATTTGAACTTAAGACATAATGAAAGTGTTCCAATCATCCTAATTGATCTTTTATTTCGCTTAAGCAGACAACTATTTATTGACATGTTTATTTCTAAGTGAGGATATTTCTTGTAACTCAACACGATCCTCTCATTTCCATTTATTTATATTTTTTTTTGTCTGTTATGTATTTGAAAACTACTTAATAAGTGTTCTAAATTTATACTAAGTAAAATAATTTTAAAAGTAATAATTAACAATTTTTTAAAAATATAAAAAATTTTGATTTTAGGAAAAAAATGTATATTGAACACGATTTTATGTATCTAGTTATAAATCTTTAAGAAATTTTAAATGTAAATAAATTAATTTGGTCCGTGCCGTTTAAGTTGTGTATATATGTTAGGATAGTCAATGGGTAAATTAAATGCACTAGGTTATTGTGTCTCCATTTAATTTTTTTTCCTCTTAAAAATTTATAATGATTGCACAATTCATCATTATTGGAATAAAGCATAAATATGACTAAATAATATTTTATTATAAATAAAGAGCTGTGCACTACCATTATTTTAAATTTTTCATGTTTTTAGTTCTACTTTTTATTACTATTAATTTTGTCAGTTTGTCATTTATTGCGTATTTGTTAAGAAATGCAAGTGCATGAAAACAGCACAAAACAAGCCTCATTCTTTATTACTTTCCCCTTTGCATGCATGCATTAATATGTGCTGTCATTCTCTTGTTTTTCACATCTATTTTGGTAACCCAAAATTTTCTACAAAATTGAAATAAAAATATCACTTATTTTGAAACAGAGGAATTATTCTTTGTAGATACATGTTTAATATTTTTTTCTTTATATTATCTTCGGCGGCTTACATTTTATCATCGAAGATATGATTCAATCTAAATATAAAAGCATGAAGGTTGAGAATTAGGATAAGCATTTAATAGATAATCGTGTAATTTTTAATTTAAAATGATTGAGCAAAATTCTAATCTGCAGCATCTATTTGTCATTTTGACTTTTTAATTATTAATATTGTCATTTATTTTACTTTTAATATTTTTACGATCGGTGCATTTTTTTTTCTTTAGTATTTCCATCATAATTTTTTACTCTTGTATTTCTTTCAAATTGTTCTTAACATAATTTCTAAAAATTGAGTGTGCATCAGAAATAATTTCTTTGTCCCACAAAGATAAGAATAAATTTGCGTATATTTCACTCTTCTCATACTCCTATATTAGGTATGTTCTTATATATTGTTATTGTAATTCTTACTTTTATTGCTTCTACTTTAATTTTTATTTTAGAAAATTTCACCACAATGTATAAGTATAATTGAATTCTATCGAACCACAAACTCTAAAACTAGCTATTAAAAACCATGAAGAAAGGTTCACGTATAGGTCTTCTACCAATAACAATAACTCGAGGCACAAAATATTTCATGTATTAGCAAGTTTAAAGAAGGGATCTATTTTTCTAATCTTTCAACTTTGAAAATTTGATTTCTTAACGTACAACATGACAGTACATAGTTTTCATGCTTTATTTTTTGACAAATCCAAATGGAAAAGATTGAGTGTAATATAATGTTGGAGTCTTATGTGCAAGTGGATGTAATTTAACAAAATTATTAGCACATTAAAAAGGTACGTTACAATGTCAAATTAAATTGATACATAGTTCTACTATTTAAAAATCACTGTATTCGAGAATTTGAAACTGAATCCAAGTTAACTTGTAATACGATGATTAATTTAACTTATTATAAATTTTACTGTTGTGATGAATTTTTAGTTTCTTACTCCGTCTGTTTATATTTACTTGTTCATGTTGACTTGATAAAATAAGTATAAATGATAACTTATCTCTTGATTTTTAAAACTGGACAAGCAAAAGTGAAAATTTAATATTTTTATTAGGGATTACACAAATTTTATATTGGTAAGAGCTAATTACATTCTATCCCTACTCTTTTTCGAATTATAACAAAAGTTCCTTAAATTTGGTGAAATCTGGATACATCACCTACGTCCTGATACATCACGTAAAGTGATCCGACCAATACATTGCGTAAAATGATGTATATGACATCCTGATACATAAGATACGTGGTGTATCTGATCGATGCATCACTTTGCATCGATGTCCTCGATACATCACATATAATGATGTATCCGATCAATACATCGCGTACAATGATGTATCCGAGAAAAGGAGAGAGAAGGGATTTTTGTAATTTTTTCAAATGATAGGAAATTTTAGAGAATATGGTAAATAAGTTGTGTATTTAGGTAATTATTTTTTATTTTTATTAATATAGTGGGCAAGTAAAATTGGATGAAGGAAGTACAACAATCATATTCCCACCGTCCGCTTTACTTGTTCAGAAGAGATACTTTTTCACTTACAATTAAAAAACTACATTTGATTTAGTGAAGAGCCACAAGTTCCAATAATTACATAATCTAAACAAAGGAATTACTCCCGAATTGACCGTTTGAAGTACTTTATTAATTTTTAATCTTCTGAATACTTAATTTTAAAACTTTAATAGTTGAATATTTATTTATAAGCAAACTGTTGAAGTCAATGTTGATGTTAAAAGAAAGTAGAAATGATTAGCTAGAAGTAAAGGACTTGTTTTGTCCTATATACTGGACATAATAATTTGTTTGTGTTTTGAAATTCCAAAATAATTCTCAAAAGTTCAAAATATTCACCTAATACTGGAACTTTTCTATTTAAACTCTAGTACACATTCTAATATGCTACTTTAATCTTATAAATGACCAAAGTCAGCTTTATTTAAAGGGTATTTCTTTGTTTATTATAAATTTGAAAATAATTCTGGTTTCAAGTAATTAATTTATGCCATACTTTAGTTATTTGTGACCTAAGCTCCTTGATGTATGATGAAACAGATTTTTTACTCTCTTGCTAGGGTCTAAGATTGATTATTAATGCAAAGGTAAGTTATGTTAAGATTAATTATATTGATATTATTTTTGTTCGTTATTTAGTTAGGTATATTAAAAATAATATGAATTGCATATTTTAAAAAATAGTTATTTATAAAAGTACCTTCAACGTTCTTTAGCTAATTTGTAAACTTTCAAGGACGCTAGTATCTTTGATCACGTTAATCATATACTAATACTTGTGTTATTGCTAATACCATATATTTTATATGTATTGGATTATATATATCATATTATTCTATGTATTAGTTATACATAAAATAGTACTTATCAAATAAGATGTATAACTAATACTTGTTTTTCTTAAAGATTTTCTCAAAGAGGATTCAATAGATAAGCCAAAGGAGAAGGGGGAGGGGGTGGGGACAGCTTGACACTCGCCTCATCTCTGTCCCTTCTCAACGTATGACCCCAGCAGAACTAAGGGAACTTAAAGCTCAGATCTAAAAACTTGATATATAAGAATGTCATTCGTCCTAGTGTTTCGTCGTGGGTGCTCCGGTCCTGTTTGTTAAGAAAAAGGATGGTAGCATGAGCATGTGTATAGACTACCAGCAGTTGAATGAGGTCATCATTCGAACAAGTATTTATTACCTCGTAGTAATGATCTTTTTGACCACTTGTAAGGTGTATCAGTGTTTTCAAAAATTGATCTCATGGTTTGGCTAGCACCAATTAATGATTAGGCTTGAGGATATGCCTAAGACTACTTTCAGAATCTGATAGGCCACACTGAATTTTTGATGATACCTTTTGATTTGACCAATACTAAAGGAGAAGGGTTGCTCCTCGACTCCTCGTATAAGCTTACGAAAAATACTAGAAATTTAGAATATTTGTATTACTTTTATATAAGTTGAATAGCGTACCATATAAGAAATTAGTAATACAAAACTAATACATTTCTTATTATTTTTAGTATCTTCTATCAAACGATCCTTAGGGCACGTTCATTGGGGAAACAAGTTCTCTCAAAATAATTTGGATGTAGGATAAAAATAACTCTATAATTGTGAAATCGATTATTCAACAATTTATCTCAATCAAACATGTGATAAGTTCATCCTAAAACTAATCCTACAATTAATTATTATTATTCCTCATATTAAATGATTTCTTAAAGTTTCGATTACGAAACAAATGAAAAACGAGTCCAACATAATACACATAGTAAGTTATCAGTACAACCCTAAAGAGCTGACTAAAAGCAAAGATTTTAACTTTAAATGCTTGATGGTCCTTCAACCAAAGTAATTATTAAAAAAATGATCATTCCCGCACAATCATGTATAATTAATGTATTTCGTGTACATTCAAATTATATTCAATTTTGAATTGATCATTCATTATATAGCCATTTATATTGAGTGTATTTTTCATGTATATTTAGGTCATCTTCAGAAACAGCCTCTCTACCTCTATGAGGTAGTGGGAAGGTCTGCGTACATTATACCTCCCCAGACCCCACTTGTGGGATTTTACTGGGTATGATGATGATGATGATTTAGGTCATCTTCAATTTTTGAGTGTACCATAATGTATATTCAGCGTATAGCTCATATATAAGTAATCTATATTGTATATTGTCTATGATTTTTGGCAAGCTATATTGTACAGTCATTGTATATTTTCTACGATTTTTAATTTTTTTATGTAAATAAAACATGACTATATTTATTGTAAGGTAGCTTACCTACATATACCATATTTAGAAAATATTTACCATTTGTTAATATAATTTTAATACATATATAATTTACTTTTAATACATAATGCAAATTTTTTATCAAGATATAAGTTTAATATATTTTAAGACACTTATAATACATTTTTATAATTTTAATACATCTTTTATACATTGTGTAATTCATTTATATTATTACTTGCATAATTAATTTTCAATATAAGTGCAGTTTTTTATCAAAATAATTATATTACAATTATAATTCACTTTTAATGCATAATACATAGGGGTAACAAAATTAACCCAATCTGTCGAACTCGGCCCAACACTTGGGCGAGTTATTAGCTTAACCCATCTAAACCCAACCCATTTCAACCCATTTAAAATTGGGTTGATATGCAATCCGAATTGACTTGAGAGAGATCTTGCTAAAATATTTTCAAAACACATTTTTTTTAGTTTGATATGTTTTATATAGCCATAATAAAGAAAAATATAATTTAATTAAGTACTAAATTATTGAAAAAAACAAATAAAATAAGTAAACTTAGTAAAAGTTGGGTCGGATTGGGTCTTCACCCACTCTATAACCCATTACTCAACCCGTTTTGATGCAAGCAAATTTGGGTTGGGTTGGGTTGGGTCTTGAC
This sequence comes from Solanum medicagineum, assembly GCA_026153255.1. Lineage (NCBI taxonomy): Eukaryota > Viridiplantae > Streptophyta > Magnoliopsida > Solanales > Solanaceae > Solanum > Solanum medicagineum. Next base: position 2,442,724 of record JAPFFP010000009.1, on the reverse strand, counting down.
CGGTTTGTTGTCTTAACCCATTATAAGTTGCTCAAATTTAACCCAATCCGCTTAATTGCCACTTCTAATTCTAGATAATAAAATTTAAAAACAGTAAATATTTATAAAAGAGTTTTAAAAAAATAATTATTTCTTTATCATAAATTAATTATTTTATTATATATATTTGAAAATTAGTCCCTTTGTGATGAAACAAGAAAGGTTATTCTTTCTCACCATTAATGAATATATGTAAAAAAATAAGAGAAAAAATTTAACATCAATTGTGGCCTCGTCTGATATGAAGTCCCCCTAATATGCATATTCATCCGTTCCGCGTAACGTATTATAATGATCTGATCTTGTTTTATCCAGGTATTATGAAAGAGTTGCACCTAATAGGGTTTTCGAAGTTCCAATTAAATTCAAATCGCATACTACGGAATAACACTTCCAATGAGATTTTAATGTACCCAAGATTCAAACCTGATACCTCACATAATTGAACAAGTTGCTTCGATGTAAAAAATTCTCGTTTAAGATTCACCGGTCATGACAAAAGTTCACATCCTATTTGTATAATGTCAAGTAGCAAAGTAGAATTGTACATCACTACTCCAACAGAACTAGTACCATCAAAAATCAACATCCCCAGAACTAGTACCGTCATAGCAGCAGAAAGATCTTCACCATTAAAAATAACCGGGAATTGATTATAGTAGAAAATTTGATTGAGCGCATACCGTATGGAAGTTGATAAATCCAGACAAAGCAAAGTACAGAGGCAACATCACCACACCATAACACAGCAGGGGGCAGGTAAAATATAGCAGCTCCAACAGAATTTACGAACGACGTTGTAATGTAAAAACGGATGGAACATGTACTTTAAAAAGGCAACCTTTCAAAAAAAGAAATTGAAAGCAGATAAAATACAGGCCATCATCGGATTTTGTTTACTCTTGAAAAGAAAATGGAAAATGAAAGGCAAAGAAAATGCAATGTACTGTCAGGTCGACAAGTGAAGTACTACAAAACCTTGCGGAATATTTATGTTAAAATTCCCCACTTGTTTCAGCGATGCTATAACAGGATCAAGGCATGGTCACCAGTTAAATCTCCTTTGCATAGCCTTTGCATTTTGCAATACGAAAGATGACTTGGTCAATCCATGCTTTTCCCATTCTCTTGGGAAGCAACATAATTGCGAACTATCTCAATCGCCAATTGATGGGCATTCTTATTTTGCATTCTTGCAAGTGCATCCATGGCTTCATATGTCTCTTTATCAGCAAATAGTTTTAAGTTGTAACGAGTTGATGACTCAGGGACACCTTCCCATTTCTCAACCAAGTCCCCAAGTTTCTCAAATCCCTATATAAGAAAATTCCATATGATTCAGGTTTCTCATTTGCAGCATTCCAGATTGAAACAGAAATGGTGTTTTCAGTTTCAATCTGATTTGCTATTGACAAATACAATGTTAACTACCAGAAGAACTGTTCCTTACCATGCGGTTTGAGAACTCGCCAAATGATTCTTTAGATTGTCGCTTTCTTTTCCAATGGAAAAATAAAGGCTCCAGAACTTTTTCAAGATCCTGAACCTTAACCTTATCCTTGAAAGCTCTTGCCAATGAAGTTTGATTGGGATTGCCACCAAGCCAGATCTAAGATAAACAATCCTATAAGTTCTACTAGATCTACAATTATAAATACTAGACTACAGCAACAAGTCAACAGATCTCCAAAATTCAACTACCTGATAGCTGTTTGGACCATCTCCAACCAATCCAAGTTCAGCCATGTATGGTCGAGCACATCCATTAGGACAGCCTGTTACCCTTATAACAACAGATTCATTGAACCTCAGACCAACCTGGAATCACAAAGGTGAATCTCATTCTATGTACAACACAAACCGATTGTACAACCGAAAATTTTAAATACTTCATACCCTTTCAAAAATAGCTCGGACACGCTTGAGGATGTCAGGTATTCCACGCTCAGCTTCAGTTATAGCTAGAGGACAAAGTGGAAAAGCTGGGCACGCCATTGCTGTTAGATTGAGAGGATCCACAAACCTAGGTTGCTTTTCAATAAAAAATGATAATGATTTACAAAAGTGGAAGACCATACTGAAATGCTAAATACAAACTATAAAACAGATTATATCGGACCATCAGGAGAAGTTAGCGACTCTCTATTCTCTAAATTTTACGCAAGGATTATCAAGAAAACTAGAGAAATTCACATCAGCTTCATGGTTCACCTGGGCCACCCTATAAAATCTAAATACCACTTCATTCATGTTAAGAAACAAGCAGCTCAAATTTTCGAAACTCGCATACATTATAAGGAAGTGAAAAACCTGCACATACAAAGTTGCAAATTTTCAGTAGGATGTGTAGATCAAGACAGTTATGAGTGTCCCGTCAAGGTTATGTGATTCAGTTGGCCATCGTCCTCTAGACGACCATTCTTTAGGATACGGCGTAAAAACTAAAATACAAAAAATGGTGGAGGAACTATCAGACAACTCAGAGGATTTCTAGGACACCAGATATGTTAACGTGTGTTGAAGCGTTTGATCATCATTTAAAAGATTTGAGTTGTTAGATAGAGGCACACTCTAAGTTAATTATGTCTTCAACATGGCCCCTCATGTGCGGCTTGATATTTTATTATGAGCCAAGCACATGAAAAAAATTTGATAATAGGTGGGAGTGAGACTCGAAGCATGACGCTAGGATCTACACCCGCTGTGATACTATGTTGAAGTGTGTGACAATTTCATTTGAAATTTTAAGTTGTTCGAGAGCACATCTTTAAGTTACATAATTATGTCAACAACATGTATATACTTACCTTTTCCTACTTATTGAGAAAACTCAATCATTTATTCATGGAAAGCATATAAGGATCAACTGAATACTTAGACTTACCAGCAAACCACCCTGTGCAAGGATTGTGGTGATGGCGCGCTTCCAACCTTGCCGAATATTGCACAAGATAATATTCTGGTTGGGTGTGAGACGCACATTCAGATTATACTTCTGAATAACTTCCCTAAGCGCCTTCTTCATCACCCCTTTTACACGACCATTGTCAACATGTAGGCCACAAAACAAACTACCGTCTCCCTGACAGAAGTATTGAAGAACACGGGAAAATCTAAGGAAGTTAGTTTAGTCGGAAGGAAAAGATTAGTAGAGCATATCAATGTTAAGAATCACAATTGGCGCTACGACAGAACTCATTCTCAGAGATGAACATTTGATGAATTCCTTCCGCAGACACTAACCTGTTCGTGCCATCCCAAGTAACTTTTAAATTCCCATTGAGGCAATTCGCGGCAGGCTTCGAACTTCTTTCCGTAATATTGTTCAGTGACAGATCGAAACTTCTCAATCCCCCATGAACTGAGTAAATATTTCAATCTGCTATACCTACGGTCATCTCTTCTCCCATTCTCTCTCTGAGTAACAACAATAGCTTTAACTGCATAGAGTATGTCCTCTTTAGGAACATAACCTAATGGCTCAGCCAAACGAGGAAAAGTAGTTTCCATCCTATGAGTTCGTCCCATACCACCACCAACCTGCAAATGAAGTCGAGGATTATACTAGTTTGCATAACGAGCAAAAGAAGCAAAAGACGAGAATCTATATATTTCCTTCTTACATAGATATTGAATCCTTGAGGCTCTCCATCCTCATCAGATACAACAACAACACCTATGTCATTCGTGAAAATGTCCACCGAGTTATCAGTTGGCACAGTAACTGCAATTTTGAACTTTCTTGGCAAGAACTGAGTTCCATAAATGGGTTCAGGTGAGTCAGGGAAGTTTGTTCCATGGGAGTTATCATTTCGAGCTTTCACAACTTCAGGAGGTTCTGCTGTCATAACTTTCTCCCCGTCCACCCAAACGTCATAGTAAAATCCAGACTGGGGAGTCAAAAGTGCTGCAATGTTATCAGCAGTTTTTTTAGCAAATATATAATCTTTTTTTGCAAACGGGGCAGC
>JAPFFP010000009.1:2417000-2431830 GCA_026153255.1 Solanum medicagineum | reverse complement strand
TGACACTTCCATTAAATTAAGGTGGCAAGCTTACTTTCATAAACTCTTAAATGAAAAAGGAGATAGAGATATTGAGCCGGGTAAGTTGGCACACTTCGAAAACCATCGTGATTTTGGGTATGTAGGTGGTTCAGAGTTGAGGAGGTAAGACGGGTTATTAGTAGGATGAAGAGGGGGAGGGCGATCGGGCCCGATAAGATTCCGGTAGACTTTTGGAAGAACATGGTCAAGGAAGGCATTGAGTGGTTGACTAGACTGTTCAATGCTATTTTGAAGACTGCCAAGATGCCTGATGAATGGAGGAGGAGTACAATGGTTCCATTGTACAAGAATAAGGGAGATATTCAAAACTGTAACAGTTACAGGGGTATCAAGTTGTTAAGCTACACTATGATGGTCTGGGAGAGAGTAGTGGAGATGAGGGTGCGAAGAGTAGTATCTATCTTGGAGAATGAGTTTGGATTCATGCCGGGGCGGTCGATTACTGAAACAATTCATCTTGTTCGGAGGTTAGTGAAGAAATATAGGGAAAGAAAGAAGGACCTTCATATGGTGTTCATTGATCTCGAGAAGGTATATGACAAAGTCTCAAGGGATGTCTTATGGAGGTGTCTAGAGGTGAAAGGTGTTCCAGTGGCATATATCAGGGCGATTAAGAACATGTACGATGGAGCCAAAACTCGGGTAAGAACGGTGGGAGGAGACTCAGAGTATTTCCCTGTTGAGATGGGACTCCATCAAGGACCTGTGTTGAGCCCTTTTTTGTTTGCCTTGGTGATGGATGAGCTGATGCGATCTATTCAGGAGGAGGTACCATGGTGTATGCTATCTGCAGATGACATAGTACTGATTGATGAGACTTGGACTAAAGTTAATGATAGGTTGGAGGCCTGGAGACACGCCTTGGAGTCCAAAGGATTCAAATTGAGCAGGACAAAAACTGAGTACTTGGAGTGCAAATTCAGTGTTGAGAGGGATGAAACAAACTTTGATGTGAGGCTTGTCACTCAACCTATCCCCAAGAGGGAAAACTTTAAGTATCTGGGGTCTATCATCCAGAGTAGTGGCGATATCGATGATGATATCACACATCGTATTGGGGCAGCATGGACTAAATGGAGGCTTGCCTCTGGAGTATTGTGTGACAAGAAGATACCACCTAAACTCAAAGATAAGTTTTATAGAATGATGGTTAGACCATCGTTGCTGTATGGGGTGGAGTGTTGGCCAATTAAAAATGCACATGTTCAGAAGATGCATGTCACAGAGATAAGGATGCTGAGATGGATGTGTGGGTACACCAGGAGTGACAAGGTTAGGAATGAGACCATTCAGGAGAAGCTAGAGGTGGCCCCGGTGGCCGAAAAGGTAAGGGAAGCGAGACTGCGCTGGTTTGGACATGTGCGGAGAAGGAGTACCGATGCTCCTGTTAGGAGGTGCGAGAGGTTGGTTTTGGGAGCTACACGGAGGGGTAGAGGTAGACCGAAAAAGTACTGGGGGAGGTGATTAGACATGATATGGCGGAACTTGATCTCACTGAGGACATGACCTTAGATAGAAAGAAGTGGAGGTCGCGAATTAGGGTAGCAGGCTGATTGGTAGGGTTAGGTGGATGCATGACCTTGGGGTATAGTAAGGTTAGGTGGAGGATGTTTGTTTTTTTTTTTTCATGTGTTCTCATTCTCTGTCGTATTATGTATTAGTCTTATCATATTTACATACTGCCATGTGCTATTCATTATTAGTCACTCTTTCTGTTCCCTTCCCCTTTCCTTTCCTTTTTGTCATATCTAGTTCTTTCTGCTTATGGGTTTTGAGATGATGGTCCTCAGGAAACAGCCTCTCTACTTCTATGAGGTAGTGGTAAGGTCTGCGTACATTCTACCCTCCCCAGACCCCACTTATGGGATTTCACTGGGTATGTTGTTGTTGTTGTTGTTGTTGTCATTCAGTTTGACTACTTTTTAAATCCTAAATTGATTATAATTGCAATTTATAATTGGGCAAATCCTCAAAATTCAATTTCACCCCTCTTTTCACTCTTTTTTCAGACCCATTTTGGTTCCAATTTCAGATTCAATTTCGGCCCAAACCATTTTCTTTAAAATCAGCCCAATATATACATATATTTACTTATAACACCCCCACGCGCCCTTCTTTTCTTTTCCTCGCACGCGCGAATACCTTCTTCCTCATCCTCTCACTACCTTCCAGCAAACCAAAATGACCCAGCGGCAAATCCCTCATCATCTGATTCGATTTTGAAATCAAAATCCCTCAAATTTCCGTCCAATTTCCCCCCACTTCCAAGAACACTCCACTGGTATTCAAGAAAAAACCCAAAAATCACTGAAATTTTAGGACTACAGTCTTTCCTGCTTTACGAATCGCAGTGGTGAGAAGTTTCGTCGGCGCGTTCCAGATTTATGTATGTGATTTCGTTCCTGTTTAAATTCTTTTCCAGATTATAGTTGTCTCACGAGCATAGTTGTTTGAAATTTTCTAAATGTTAGCTCATTTATCATTTGTTAATCTCGTAATGACGTTATGGCATTTTGCTCAGTCCGAAATTTTGTTCAAATCTTTCTTTATGATCTCCTCTCGGATTGCATTAATTTGCTATTAGCCCTGTTTTGTTCTTAGCTAAACATGAGATTTGGAAATTATCAATTTCTGCCTTTGTTTTCCTTTTTGTTGCATATTAAGCTTTATAAATCCATAGCTAATCATGTTGTTTGAACCTCCCTAATAGGATGAAATCTCTATCTATATCACTAGTTTTCAAGACTTTTATCATCTGATTGTGTTAGTTTGCATAGTATGTGTACTACTTTGAATGGTTTAAGTTAGGTTTTTCCTAAAATTGCCCCTTCCCCACAAATAACAAATAGTACTCAGTCGGACAAACTTCACAGACGCCCAAGCAAACCGAAATATAAAAGAAAAGTTAAAACTCAAAACCTACACAATCCTCAACTATGCTTCACCCGACATCCTGGGTCTTAACCACAAACAACCTTGATGTTGACATTGATTTTTTCTTCTGGGGCATCCCACTCGAGAAATGAATACATGAGATTGGAAAGCAAATAAAAGCTCACAAGCAATCTGTTATGAATATAACTAAGATGGAGGGCTCATGTGAGAAGATGTCAAACTACGTTAGGCACTCCGGTAAGATGCCTATATAGAAGAGAGACAATCAATTACGGGTGATGGTATAAAGCTGTCTCTTTACTCCACCTGTAAGATGACTTTGGTTGAATACTGGTGGAGTAAAGAGACAGCTTCATGCCATCAAGCGTAATTGATTGTTTCGCTGTTATGTATAGCCATCTTACCGGAGTACCTAATGTGATTTGACATTTTCTCACATGGGGTCCATCTTAGTTATATTCATAACAGATTGCTTTGCGCTTTTATTTGCTTTCGAATGTAATGCATTCATTTCTCGAGTGGGATGTCCCGGAAGAAAAAATCAATGTAAACATCAAGGTTGTTTGTGGTTAAGACCCGGGATGTCGGGTGAAGCATAGTTTAGGATTGTGTAGGTTTTGAGTTTTAACTTTTCTTTTATATTTCGGTTTGTAATAAATATTCTGGACACATTTTCTGTGCGTGCTTGTATGTCTTATGAAGTTTGTCCAATTGAGTACTACTTACTCCAACAAGAGACAAAGGGACCGTGCTAAACCGCGGGACTTGAGGGGTGCCTCACACCTTCCCTTGGTCAATATAATTCGTTAATTGGAATCTCTGTTGCTTATTAGTCTTTTAGAATCAAACTTATTTTCGAAACAGGTATTTGTTTTCAATGGTGACTTGGCACACCAAAACTCAAAGTCAATTGGCGCCGGTTTTTGAATTTATCCCTTTTGAAACACATTTTTGTCACTTGCAAATCCTTTTCAACTTAAAATTTAATACTTCTTTTTTGGAGAAAAAGGGGTGTGAGAGTTGTATTACCAGGTTGAACAGTAATGGAATTAGGTTGGTCTTTGCATTCTGTGGATCTCCTGTGTCTTAGCTATTATACATTTCTTTTTAACTTAAATGGAATTTTCTCAACATCATTTTTCTACTTTCGAGTCTCACACTTCGCTCTGGCTAAATGCAGAACAAGTAAAAGACGGTTATATAACCTCCTATTTGTATCTCTGTGTCAAATCTCTTGGTGCCACTTTTCTCTTTCCTGGTGTTGTATCAAGTTCTGCATACTCTTGATCGTCTTCTCTTCTTGCCGAGGTAAGCTAAATATTATGTTTTAAATTTCTTTCCTCTGTATATTGTGATACTGGAAGCTCGAAAATTCTCTTCGATGCTTATTAGCATTGATATGGTACATTTTTGTTCACAATCTCTAGAAGCAAATCTTTGGGTCTATATCATTTTGCAATATTGTTAAATATAAATTATGGATTATATCTCATTTATATAGATTCCAAATTACATTTTTGCTCTCTAAAGTTCAAGCAAAAACTTGTATATTCTGCAGTCCATCGTTCTGGATCCCCTATGGTCCTGATCCACAATACCTTTAATGGTCCTGGTTCATAGAAGTATATTTCCTCAAGACTGAGGGGTTATATGAAGACCATGAACTTGAAAGAAGAATGACAAATCAATGAAATTTGTATTGTGTTTATTGCATACATATGCCAATGTTTATGACGAGAATGATGTATGAAGGAAAAAGAGAGGATTTACCTTACGAACTTCCTTTTTCCATGAGTCAGGATCATTTTAATAGGATTCTCTTTTCTATCCTTTCATAGATGATTCTATCAGATTATATTTCATCCTTTCTATTTTATTCCTCAGGTTGAGAACAACTATGGCGGGAGTTGTTAATAAGTTCTTTATTACATCTTTGATTATGTGGGCAGCTCCAATTGCAATTTTGTATGCCTTTAACCACAACTTAATTCCTGGTGAGCTTTTACTAGTTCTTTTTTTTTTTAAAAAAGAAAACCTTTCCTGAATTTTTTTGATACTATTTTACTTGATGAGAAAGTCTGGGCTATTGTATGTGCCAGAAGTTGATAGCCATCCTAAAGTAGGTATTGTTTGGTCTAATATAAACTAATATGTTTTCTTCTAACTAATTCATTATTCAACAAATATGGAGCATGCCTTTCTTTTCGTTGTTATGCTTGAGAACCTTTCCCTTTTCTTGTTTGTTCTTTTACATTTGATCTCAGTGGTATGTCGTTCGTATTCACATCAGTTTGTGGAATATGAGAAAAAGTGTGCTAGATTGTGCCCATTAATTGCTCAGCTATGTGCTGCCTTGCAGTCTTTGTTTCTTGAAATGATAATTTCTTATGTGCTGCCTTGCAGTCTTTGTTGCTTGAAATGATAATTTCTTCTCCTATCTGAGTCAATTGTATCGAAAGGGAATTAAATTCCTTTCACGCTTTTATTTGAGTTCCAGGGACAATTATTATATGTTGGCTTCACAATATGTTCTGTCAATTAACTTAATTGGATATTGGTGAGGGGATTGCAGAAGTTATGTTTTGTGCTGATTGTGTGATTATACTGATGCTGAGCTCTGCTCAATTGGTCCTGGTGAATAGGGGATTCGGAAGATAATTTGTCTTTTGTCAAATATTCAAATAAGAGAAGAATTCTTGTTGGCTGGGGTTTGAGATTTGGTAGAGTACTCTCAAATGTTCCCCTTGCTTATGTCTTAAATAACACACATGATATTTTTTCTTTAAGTTATTAATTGACCAGAACATGGATAGAGTGGAAGATGATGAATTATAGCAGGTACTTATGATGGATTTGTGACTAGTTCACCTCCTGGCGGCAGCCAAGTATAGATGTGGTGAGCTTCTAGGATACATACCTGGGTGATTATCCAATGAATGCTTGCTGATTCCTCTCTATGTATTAATATTTTTATATAAAAAGGAATATCAATGAAATGCATGATACAATAGGTGGGAGAAGGGAAGTATAATATTCATGCTATGTAGACCAGAGGACCTGTCACCAGTTGGTGTACTTCTAGAAAATACTAATAAGAAGTTACTGAAACGTCCTTGTGATTATTATGAAGTGTTATAGATGTATGAGTTTTTGAGACACTTTTTGCTGATGTAATAAAGGAGTCACAATAAGATATTGTCGTCTTAGATTATTAAGTTGAAATTGTGAGCAGTTAGGTGGCTTAGAACTATCTCCTGTTACTTCCCAACTTCTGCAGAATCTCTGTTCTTACGACTTCTATAAACATTTACCTATTCATCTTTTGTTTCTCATTATCATAATAGTTCTATTTTGTTGAGTATTGTTTGGAGTTACAAATCAATTTCCATCGGCAGCACTTGGAAGTAAGGAATGCCATTTATCTCGTGATTGAAGACCTGCTGTTTATGGTCAATGACAGAATTTTTTTTAATCTTAACTAACTACAATATTAACTCGTGTATGTTTAATGAGTTAATTCTGTAAATCTTTGAGGTTTCTTTATAATTTTAAGTATTTAACTTGCTCCTGAATGGTTTTGTATGTCACACAAAGATCACTCATTTCAAGTTTTTTCTTTTTCTCCAGTGTTTTGAGATGGTAGCGGAATTCATTAATAATAATAAGTAAATATCAGCACAAAGATACTGCTAATAAGAGAAACAGGCCCTATGATACAAGACTTCCAAAAAGGAGAGAAAAACCAAAGGCAAAAGACAGAGTCTTGTGTCAGTTACAAGGACCCAATGAGGTCAACTAAGGACTTTACATCTTGTACTAAAGCTTGTTTACACCAAAAGTGAATAAAATATACAATTCATCATAATCTTCTGTTCAGAATTTGCTGAGTCTCCGAAACATCTGGAGTTCCCTTACCTCCACACTGTTCAACATATAAATGTCGATTCCAGGATGATACTCCACTCCTGATGATGACTTGGTCCTGCAGCTAAGTTGTCCCAGCATACCGACAGTACTGCAGTATCTCTAGGCACTACCTAACTCAGACCTTTAATAATCTAAAATAACTGCCAATTAAAGTCTATTGGTTATCTGGCGATGGAGGAAAACATGTCTCTTTGTTTCATTGGCCCTGCACACACATACAGAAAAAAAAAAGCATTTTGAACATAGAGACATTCCTCTCTTCATTAAACTCTCATGTGCCAGGAGAACTTGTTTAGCCACTAAGCAACAGACACATTTACTTTGAAAAGGACCTTCAGCCTCCAGATATGTTTCTATAGCCAGAGCCCTTGTTGGTGACCTTAGCTGTTTAAAACCTTATATGCATATTGTACAGTTTTTTGCGATCCCATGGAAGTCTATCCACTTGCCCAGTTGGTTCCTACTCCCTCGTAGTTGTCCAGTATCTTGAGGAACTCAGTCATTTTGATGACTTCCGAGTCATTTTTGTACTCTCCTGAAGCTAAAATTCCAACCCTGCTGGCTCCATGTTTCAGCAATAGAGACATCAGGCTGCTGTCTAAGTACAAATCAGGGAAGCTGTCTTTGAGTGGACAATTCCTATTCTGGCATCCTTCCAGAAAGAAGTTTTTGCACCCCACCTTTATGCTGGGTGTTGGGCATGATAGCTTGCCATAGAGATCTGATGGATCTCCACATATCTACTCCATAACCACTGCACCTGAGGTCCACTATCCCTCCAACCCATATTTTCCACATCACTTTCCTCCACAAAGCTTGATCCTCTAGTGAAAATCTCGAAAGCCATTTCTAAGTAAGCTTCTGTTATGAAGTTTTAAGTTTCTGATTGCCAGCCTCCATCTCTCCTGCTAGTTGTGAGGATTTGCCATCACTCATTTTAAGTTTCCAGAAACCATAGTGATGCTGTCAAATTTGATTGGTCTCAAGTTCGAAACCCTTTGCCAGTGAAAGCAAGGGGTTTGCCTTCTGGGTCAAGCTTGTCGCACTGGACATCCTAATGCGGTTGATCTCTCTTATATGGTTTGTGAGCTATTGCTAGGAGCGAGGATTTACCTTGTGCACACCCAAAGGGTAGCAGCTGCGGGTTTCCCTTGTTATCAAAAAAAAAAAAAGCTGTCAAATTTGATCCATTATTGTGTATCTGGCCCAAACCTCCCAAGTTGTAAAGGGTTGGTGGGTTATAACCTAAGATGGACCCATCTTTTAGATGAGTGAACTTGCGTTACCTAATGGGTCAATCTATCAACCTGTGAAGAGCAACACGTGAATCTTCTAATTTCAATTCCTGTCTGTTATATACTGACAATGAAACAAGAACATCCAGAAGTATGCAATATTGTAATAATCGTTTGTGTACTTTTTCCACTCCCTCTATCTCTATCTAATCTATGAGTATATATTAGTCATACAAAATGTTTACTTGCAAAGAATGCGAGAAGCATAAGTCAATGCCATAAATGTTCACTCATTTTTAGTTTTAATCAATAATAGACTGTTACTGAACTAGTTATTTTAGAAACATTTATAAAAGAGTTTAATGTAATACATCATTAATACTAATTGAGCAGAGAACAAAAGTATTTACGTGGAAATTTCCCAATTTGGCTACAGAATTACTCAAATCCGAACTTGTAACTGTTTGGGTTAATTTGGTCCATTTATATGGAAGGAATACTCGGATTATGTTGGGTGGATTGGGTTATGACCCATTATTTTATACATCCACTCAAATAAAATTTGGGTGAGTTGGATTATGACTTGTTCATTAACTCGACCCATTTTAACCCAATCTGCATATTTGCCACCTCTGGAATCATAGGTTAATATACTATTATGGATATGCAATGAATAAGCACTGGATTTTGGATGGCTTCACAGAGCCTTTTCCCACAAGTGTCAGACAGCCAAAAAGCAGGATCTATGAATGCAATCAATTATTTTCACCAGGATGAAAGATTTGTGAAAAGCTTTAATGCTTCATTATTGTTCTAAAGAGAGATCTTTCAACTATATGTCTGATGGAAAGTATGATGTTTGATTCGAGCTGTGAAATAGTGTCATCGTGATCGCAGCTATATTATGGCTAAGGTCATATTTCCTTGATGTGCATATTTCAAAGTGCTGGCAACAATCTTCTTTCCTTGTTCTTCTTGCTGCTATTAGCATTAAGATTTCTATCCTTTTTTTTCTTTTTAAACTAGACTAGATGTGCTGATATCTTCTTTAGGTAGCATACTTATTATGCTTTGCTGCACTGGTATTTTTTTCCTTGTAGTCGAGTGAATTATGAAATCATGGTTCTTCGCTAATCATTATCAATTTGGAACAGGTGTGACCGATATGTCTCCCCATTCTATGACATTAGTGAGTGGATTCGTTGCCGTCATATCGGTCAATGTGGTTATTGCATTTTATATTTGTTTGGCAATGAGAGAACCCTCTGATAAACATGAGCCTGATCCTAAATTCCTGGCAGACGCCAAAGCTAGTGTGAAGCAGTTGGGCCAAAATCAAGATGGGGACTCGTCAGACTCCCGAACGAAACAAGAGTGAATGGAAGTATGCCATTAATGTTCTTCAACGTATTGGAGTTTGGACACAAAAATGTCAACTGGAAAAGAAGGCAGAATTTTTCTTTTTAAATTAGAGTACTGTTAAGATTCTTAATGGTACTAAACTTGCAGTTCTAACTTTGTGGAAGAAAAGGGAACAATGATTAAACTTTTTGACCTGGCTTGCATTATTTAAAGATTTTGATCGTTTGCAGGGAGGACTTTGTTCTAGGTTTAACTAGGTAATATTGGTTGTTGTGAAGTACAAAATTCCTTATATATTAGGCTTATCATTCATCTTCTTCCTGCAATGTTTCTCTTGTTTTTCATTTATATTTATGCTATGTATCTCAGACCCCACTTGGGGATTTCACTGGGTATGTTGTTTGTATTTATGCTGTATATTTAAGTAATCATTTGACACTTAATAGGCTCATTGACCCGTACTTTTGGTTGCTTTGTTTATTGTTTGTTTGTGAATTGTGAAGGGGTGTTTTAACAGTTCACAATGATGTGAACTATCTGAACACAGTTGCTATATTTCTGTTACATTTTTCTTCACTGTTGTTCATAGCTTTGTTTTGCATTTTTAATGATTAGTTGTACAAAAGCTATTGGTTTCTTATTATTTAGCTTAACTTCAATCCCTGCAAAAGGTTTTACATTTACCATAACCCAATTGAGTAATGGGTTGATTTCTAAAGCACTAAAGCTCATTTGTTTGCTTGAGGTTAAGATAGCTGAATTTTAATACAGAACAACAATATATTAGTGAAATCTTACAAGTGGGGTCTGGAGAAAGTAATGTATACACGGATCTTATCACTACCTCATAAAGATATGTATACGCGAATTTTATCACGACCTCATAAAGATAGAAGTGCCGTTTACAGATGATTTTCAACTCAAATGTATCAGCACCAAAAGTAAAAAAATACTACATATAGAATAGCAACTTATTGAGAATATTAACACTTAGTTACATAGCTAGTTACTAATCATATTAGTTAGTTAATTAACTACCTAAGTGTTACTTAGAAGTTGTTAGCAATTAATTGCTTAATTAGTTAGGGAGCTACCTGATTAGTTAGCGTAGTGGTGAGTTGTCCATCTTGTGTATAAATATGGGTCACATATATTGTGTTTCTCTCTCTCTAATTCAATGAAAACAATTCTCCCAAATTTTCTCAAATCTCAACATGGTATCAGAGCCCACTAAATCAATGATTCTTTGATTTAGATTGAGAAAGAGATCCTGATTCTGTACAAGATGAAGTGAGACAGTGAAGCTTCTATTTGTTGCAATGGAGAATTCGAGCAACACATCAACACCACCAGTTGCTAGTGCTAGGGAAACACTTGAGGTGATCGACACCAAGCGAAATCATCCATTGTATCTTCATCTAAACCTAGATGTGTACTGACCACAGTTCAATTAACTGGAGCAGAAAACTATTCCTTGCGGAGTAAATCCATGTTAATCAATCTCAAAGCTAAAAGTAAGATCAGATTTTTGCTTGGAACATGCAGGAAAAGTGATTATTCTGCAGATTTGGAAGAACAATAGGAGAAGTGCAATGCTTTTGTGCTTACATGGATAATGAACACAGTTACAAAGGAATTACTAAGTGGAATAGTTTATGCTTCTAATGCTGTAATAGTGTGGGCAGATCTAAAGAAGCACTTTAATAAGATTGATGGATCGAGGATCTACTAACTCCACAGAGAAATATGCACTATTGATCAAGGTAATTTGTCTGTGTCTGGGTATTTTACCAAATTGAGGTTGTTGTGGGATAAATTTAATGCATTAGTGACTCCACCTTCATGTAACTGTGATAAAGTCTAGGATGTATGCAGATCATATGCAACATTTGAGACTATTTGCTTTCTTAATGAGGTTGAATGAGGTGTATAGTCATGCTCGTAGTCAAATTTTAATGATGTATCCT
The DNA here is from genome assembly GCA_026153255.1 of Solanum medicagineum. Taxonomy (NCBI): domain Eukaryota; kingdom Viridiplantae; phylum Streptophyta; class Magnoliopsida; order Solanales; family Solanaceae; genus Solanum; species Solanum medicagineum. The sequence goes on along the minus strand of JAPFFP010000009.1, from coordinate 2,420,402 downwards.
TTACCAAGTGTTAACAAAGCTTATGCTATGATAATCTCAGATGAAAGTCAGAGAATAACTTCAGGGGGGATTATGAGTGGAACTCTAGTTGAGCCTATAACATTATATACTAATAAAGGTAATGCCAGAAATTCTGAAGGAAGAGAAAACTATGGAAAAGGAAGTTATGATGCTGGGAAGAAAAAAATGAACTGGAACATGTACTGTGACCATTGCAAGTTACATGGTCACACTAGAAATATATGCTATAAACTTGTGGGATACCTTGAGAGTTGGAAGTTTAACAAAAAAATGGGACAAGATATTGATCAGGGCTACACAAATTCAGCAAGAGGAGTGAGCTTGAACAAAGGAAAGGGACTTGCAAATAATATACTAGTTGGAGGGAATGATCAGGAGGTGAAAAGTGAAGATGTTTTTGGTCCAGTCAATGCAGGGAAAATTTCTACAAAGGAGTCAGGAGAGCTTGATTCTGTACGCAGTAACCTACAAGCACTAGCTATGCAGTCAACCTACACTCCAACCCAATACCAAAGAATATTGAAAATTCTGAATGAAGAGGAGAAATATGATGAATGGTCAATATGGCAGGTAACCTCAATGGTCTGGATCCTGTTTTTTCTATGTGTGTTAGTCAATTTTGATGCAATAAATGCACATGATGAGTGTGAAATGAGAGAACAAAAGGACAACTGGATAGTGGATATGTGAGCAACATCTCACATGACCTACAATGCTAGGTTGCTGGATAGGCTCAATAATAAACATCCAGGAAAAAAGGTGTATTTTCCTAATGGTCAAAGCACTATAATCACTTGTTCAGGAAGTTGCACATTGCCAATTGGTGGCACACTAAAAAATGTTCTTGTAGTCCTTGACTTCAAGCATAATTTACTCCCAGTTTCACAAATGACTAGGGAGTTAAGTTGTTCAGTTCACTTCTTTCTTGAATTTTGTAGTTTTCAGGACCTCTTCAGTGGAGAGGTTAAGAAGGTTGGTAAAGAGGTGGAAGGTTTATATCATCTCCCCAACACTCTTCAATACACAAAGAAAGTTGTTGATTATAAAATGCAATCATGATGGCAAAGATGGCCGACTCTAAATGCATGCTGTTGCACAAAAAGATGGGCCACCCCTCTTTTAAAGTGTTGAAACCATTGTCTCTAGTTGATAAAGAAAAAGCTGTTGAATGTGATACATGTCCCGTTTATCCTATAGCTAAACAAACTAGCTTCCATTTCCTGTAAGCTTGACTAAAACTGTTGTTTTTTTTAATCTTATGCACCTTGATGTTTGGGGTCCTTATAAAGTAGCTACACACAATGGCTTTAGATATTTCTTAACTGCTGTGGATGACAACTCCAGGATGGTATGGTTGGCTTTAGATATTTCTTAACTGCTGTGGATGACAACTCCAGGATGGTATGGTTGTTTCTATTAAAGTTCAAGAATGAAGTTTATGCTACTTTGAAGTCACTGTTTGCATTGGTTAAGAATCAGTACAACACATAAGTTAGGATAGTCAGAACATATAATGAGACTGAATTTTTTAACAAATATTGTAATGACATGTTTGCTTCTCTAGGTATTATTCATGAAAGTAGCTGTCCCCACATTCCACAGCAAAATGGAGTGGTGGAGAGGAAGCACAGACACATTCTTGAGGTGACTAGAGCTATCAGGTTCCAAGGTAATATTTCTATCACCTTTTGGGTGAGTGTGTATTAGTTACAGTTTATTTGATTAACAGGATGCCTACTGATACATTACATGGGAAGTCACCATATGAGGTCTTTCACAAGTCCAAGCCTGCACTTGATCATTTAAGAACCATGGGATGCCTGTGTTATGCAGGCAAACCAGTTAAGGAAGATACGTTTTCTCCTAGATCTGATCCTTGTATAATGATGGAATATTCTTCTACACAGTAGGGCTATGTTTTGTATAATTTGAGTCTCAAAAGATTTATGGTAAATAGAGATGTGGTATGAAGATGTTTTTCCATTCAAGGAAGTCATAGACAGACATGTGCCACTATTCAGGAAACAGTAACTATATGGCTATGATGATGATATGTCTCACAGGTTCACAATGACTGATACTCTAGATATTTCACAAGTTCATGGACAGATGGATCACATAGTTGAGGAGTTTGTCACTGATGCTGCAAATCTTGAAGCACAACAACCAGGAATCCATATAAAAGAAGGAGTTGCTGAAATACTTCCACAAGAAAATACTGATCATACAACAAACACTGAAGTTGAGCAGATTGCAGCCCCCAGGACTAGAATTTCCACAAGAACAATTCATCTACTTGTATGGATGAAAGATTATGTTACTTCTCATGTGACTAGATCTTCACATCCCTACTCTCTAGCCAATTATGTTTCCTACAGACATTTATCTCATTCATACCAGGTTTACTTAAGCAACATGTCTCAAGATACTAAACCAAAGACCTATGGAGAAGCAGTGAAGGATCCTAGATGGGTGGAATGAAGCAGGAAATCACAGCTATAACAGACAATAGTACATGAAAAATTGTTACATTGCCACCTGGAAAAAAAGCTATCGACTGTAAGTGGGTATTCAAAATCAAGTACAAGGCAAATGGAGAAGTGGATAGGTTCAAGGCTAGACTTGTGGCAAAGGGATACAATCAGACTGAAGGTATAGACTATCAAGAGACTTTTCACCTATTGTAAAGATGGTGACAGTGAGGGCCATCATAGCTATTGCAACAAATGAGAATTGAGTTATATACCAGATAGATGTATTTAATGCTTTTCTATAGGATGACATCTTTGAAGAAGTTTACATGGAATTGCCTAAAGGATTCACTAGTGACGGGTAGCACCAAGTCTGTAGACTTGTTAAATCCTTATATGGGCTTAAACAAGCGTCAAGACAATTGAATGAAAGTTGGCTGAAGCCCTATTACATTTAGGTTATACACAAAGCCACCTGAATTATGCCTCGTTCACAAAAAGAAAGGGATCAACATTAGTTGTTATATTTGTTTATGTGGATGACTTACTGATAACAGGGAATGACACAGCACTGATAGCTGCGACTAAGCAGGTTTTACATCAATCCTTTAAGATCAAGGATCTAGGTGAATTAACGTATTTTCTTGGAATTGAATTTTGTAGATCATCACATAGGATTGTGATGAACCAGAGGAAGCATACATTGGAGTTGGTGTCTGAAGCTGGACTTGCTGGTGCTAGGCCATCAAGCTGTCACGACCCAAAAATTAGGCGTGATGACACTTGTTCAATCCCACTAGAACAAGTCAGCCTTTGAATTAAAAGGACAATATATATAATAAGCGGAAGCATTTTAAAATAAATAACTAAATCTGAAAATTTTCCATAAACTTAAATCCCACCCAAGGAT
>JAPFFP010000009.1:2397290-2416900 GCA_026153255.1 Solanum medicagineum | reverse complement strand
TCCCCACACTTCCTACTTTAAAACCGATTAAGGACTTTCGAATCTCAACTCAATTGTACACTCCGACCACAATTAAGTATCGTGAACTTACTTCGACTTAATTAATTTACGGGGTCTAACATAAACTGATTGAATTCTTCACTGAGACTTTACCAAATTAATCAAACTTGCAGGACTATAACCATTTTCGACATATGTTCGAGCCTCAATTCCTTTGATTATCAATGAGTCTTCTAGTTACTGATATACAGGGTTTTATTTACAATCATGGTCTTTCGACCTCTAATTACCTATTATCATTGACAGCCTAGCTACATCGTTGAGCGAGGATGAGCATGGACCAATGAAAATGCATTAAAACTATCATCCTATTCTATTAACCAAGCAAGGTATATGTGTAGGTATCACAGCTCTCGTGTATACGAATTATCCTAGTTTACTAGAACAACAAAGCTTCCTGTACCCTGTGTTCTATCCACTCAACATCTTCTGAATCCAAGATAGACAACAAGTTATTTCATGGTTGGCCACATTATGAAATATAAATGAAAGGAATACAAAAGTAACTAATTGAAAAACCAATCATATATAAATCATAGAAAAAGAAGTAGAACATAGTCTATGACAACAATATCTGAATATGAAAATTTAGCCATGCATTGTTTGTTCCAAAAACCAATCTAATCTAAGAAACTTCCAATGAATGAATTTAAAGAAGAAAAGTTGAAACAATTAACCCTTAAGAGATTTTTTTCGTCTTTTCTGTCTGTCCCAGCAAAAGATAGATGATAAAATAATGTCTAAAATCATTTTTGACTTTTAATGTGCTAAGCTCAAAGTCCGTGACGCGGACTGGTTCCCTCCATGTGCATTTACACAAATCATCTATCCGGCAAAATTTGTTCTTCTATCAACCGACTCACCGATGCAGACTAGTTTCTTCACTAAGTATTATGCATTTTTTCTGCTTCTCTCAACTTTACACTACCATCAAATGCCTCCACGATGTGGAAATGATGTTTTGTAGTGCATTTTGACGTTTCCTTGCTTTATTTTCGTGATTGTATTCTCCTTATTTTTTCGATCACGAACTTGGACCTCCATATTTTTTTAAAATGCTGCAAAATACAATCAAAAGTGCTCTTGACCAAGGATTAGCGAGAAATCACGAGATCACAAGAAAAACCATCTAAACTCTATAAATTTGTCCTCAAAGTAGGTTATAACTATGGGTAAAATTGGCTATTAGGCATATTTTATACGCCTAATATTAGCCGGCACTTAGAAACCATTACTGATTTCCAAGCGAACTATTTTGACCTAATCACATCATCAATCATACAGTGAAACACTCAATTCATGAGTATAAGGAACAACCTAATGAGCTAATCAATCATCACTATGTGGAATAATGATTTAAACCAACAATCTAATTCTAAGTCAGTTCACTATCATAAGAATGATTCGATATGGGACAATCAAGTAAATAAGAACATCAAATCAATCCATCTCTGTCTATAAAGCCTCTAACTATAGTGTCTAGATGGTGCCAATGACAGGTTGATAGCTACCTCTAAGAAAATAAATACTCTAGAAAACAGTAAAGACATAATAAAAAATAGAATGTCTCTTAAAGGTAGAAGGTCTCACTGTCAAGAATCAAATTTTTATTTGACAATTATTTAATAAGTTTTATTAGAGAATATTCAAATATTATACCTCCTTAATTTATTATCATATTTCAGGGAGTTAATATGGACGTGTTAACTTTAGATTTACATTCAGTAAATTCTCATAGTGATTAGTATGGTTAGCTAATTCAACAAAAGCACAAAATAATTTTCTATTCTTCTCCATAAATTAAAAGGAAGAGCAAATATAGTATTATTTTGATTTCACTAATTAATTTAAAAAGAAAGACAATATAATATGGCAAAAAACATTAACCTTTTCCAAGTTTGAACCAAAAAAAAAAAAAAAAAAGCAGTAACAATGCATTACTTCACTTGGTGATACGAAGATACTTAATCGACATACCATCTTATTATTGTCTTATCTCAATTCACATCAATTAAAAAAATATAATACAACATATATTTAATTTACTAAGTTATTTTTGTTTATAAGATATATTTTCTACGAGAATTGAGTAACATTAAAAAAAAATTACTCTAGTTAATGTTATTGTTATAGTTGGAATACTTGTCAACTTTAATCTTGAATTTCTAAAGTCACTATTACTTTAAATAATTTTCAAGAGTTAAATGACTTTATTTGGTACGAAGAAAGTATGTAATAGATGTCAGCAAGAATCCACATATTCTGTTTTCTCATTTTTCTCCCTTTGCTTATCATTTCTTTTAACAAGAGTTTTGACCCGCCCCACACCTGTGTAGAATCAAATTTGCCCCGTCATACATAAAACAAAACTTGTTTTGCTCCGCTTCGTTGTCATCCCTACTTCTTTCCCCATAGTATCTCTTTCTCCGTATGCCAATTCCATGTCGTTTGGTGGCTAGCTACATGAGGTTCCACATGAATTCAATCGATAGAATTTTACTATTCAAATGTTACTATTATAAGAGATGATACATAATTTGATTATTAGACTTATATCAAGAGACTAAGCCAATCTTGAAATTATAATTCGTAAATTTTATATTTGTATTAACAAATTTACTTAATATACATAAATAATTTATTCAAAACACATTAAATATAAAAAATTATAGTTCAAGATTGATAACACCTATATCCACCAGCAAATACTATTTCTCAATTCTTTAAGTAATATTCATGACAATTCTGAAAGTCTCATATCTTAAAGTAGCACATAATAATGCCTTACTTTAATTTTTTTCCTTTTATTATTGGCAATAACTTATTGCAATCTCTTTCGCAGTTAATACATTGGCCAGTTGTCAATACTTATTATTGTTATTTAATAAGTATTTTCTTTGTCCCGTTTTATGTGTTGCTCTTTGATTTGACATGATTTTTATGAAAAAAAGAAATACTTTTAAAACTTATAGTCTAAAAGCATTCTTAAATATTTGTGTGACTGAAAATTATTTTATTAAGGATAAAAATAAAACTTTAAAGATAAATTGTTTCTAATTAGAGTAAAGCAATATTCTTTTTGAAACGGACAGAAAGAGTATCACACAAAATGGGACCGAACATTAATTTTCCTAGTACACGTTTTTTGTCGTTTTCATTTCCCCATGTCCACAAAACTCTTCCAATTTGGTTGTAAAATTCAAGTTAGTTTTCTACAATCTAATTAAGATAGCGACTTAATTCATTGTTACGCTATTATGCATTATTGCTGGTTGTTGGACGTCTCTATTTTCTTACCTCTTTTGCATGTTCTCCGTAGATGTGGCATTACTATATAAGCACCTATTTGGAAATTTCAAAGAAAAAGAAAACTGTTTGGTTGATTAAAAATAAGAAAATAAATTCTCGATAGAATTAGGAAAAATAAATTTCATTCATAAAATTTTACATTGAGAGTCCCATCACCGCCCCTACCTTCCCTATGCCAACTCCAGCCCACCTCGACCACCACCATTCAACTCCACTCTACTCATAGTGTTACATTTTCATTGATATGATTCTAAAGATTACTTACAAATTGAATAGAAAAAAATAATTTTTTTTAAATCTCTTACGTATAGAAAAATAAAATTTCTTACACAAATATCTTAAAATAAAATCTTTTTTGAAAAAAGACTTGTTCCATACCATCACACTCAAAAAGAAGAATCTCCTACCATCAAGCTTATCACATGTTACATATTTTTATAATAATAAATACACAAAGACAAGAAGACTCCCATCAATATTCATCATGGCTTCCTTTCAATTATCTCTCACCAATCCCAAACACAAAAGAAACCATGCTTTCCAAGAAGTTTATCCATTATGGAACACATCCAACCCTAAGAACCTCTCTTTCCCAAACAAAAAATTTTCACTAAAACAATCTTCGAAACCATCTTCATCTCTTTCAAATTTAGAGGACAACAATATTGAAATCCATCATTATGATGAAAAGGAAAAACCCCTTCATGAGATGTGGAGAGAAATCCAAGGATGCAACAATTGGGAAGGTCTACTTGACCCTATGAATTCTCATCTAAGAAAAGAAATCATTCGTTATGGTGAGTTTGCCCAATCTTGTTATGACTCATTTGACTATGATCCTCATTCAAAATATTGTGGTACTTGCAAGTATCAACCATCACACTTCTTTGAAAAGGTCAACATGTTGAAAAAAGGGTATGAAATAAGAAGATACTTATATGCAACTTCAAATATCAACTTGCCAAACTTCTTCCAAAAATCAAAGTTGAGTAACATCTGGAGCCAACACGCGAATTGGATGGGCTATGTAGCCGTAGCAACAGATCCAGAAGAAATCAAACGACTAGGGCGTCGTGACATAGTCGTTGCATGGCGTGGGACGGTGACATACCTAGAATGGATCCATGACCTACAAGATATTTTACACCCGGCTCATTTTTGCGATGATCCACACATCAAGATTGAGTCGGGGTTCTTCGATTTGTACACTAAGAAAGAAAATAATTGTCACTATGCTTCATTTTCGGCACGTGAACAAATTTTAGCGGAGATTAATCGATTAATCGAAAAATATGATGGTGAAGACCTAAGTATTACTATCACGGGGCATAGTCTTGGTGCAGCATTGGCTTTGTTAAGTGCTTATGACATAGCTGAGATGAAATTGAATATTTTACATAATGGTAAGTCCATTACTAAAATAATTCCTATTACTGTTTTTTCATTTGCTGGACCTAGGGTTGGAAATCTTAAATTCAAAGAAAGATGTGAAGAGCTTGGAATTAAAGTTTTGAGAGTAATAAATGTGCATGACAAAGTGCCAACAGTTCCAGGAATTATTGCAAATGAGAAATTTCTCTTCCAAAAGGAATTGGAAGAGAAATTCTCATTTGCTTGGAGTTACGCTCATGTAGGGGCAGAGTTAGTATTGGACCATCTTCGCTCTCCTTTCCTCAAGCCTAGTAGTGATTTGGGCTCTGCACATAACCTTGAGGCCCATTTGCATCTCGTCGATGCGTACCATGGCAAGTCCCGTGCTTTTCACTCTGCCACGAGGAGGGATATTGCTCTCGTGAACAAGGATTCGAATTTCTTGAAGGAGGAATATGGTGTACCGCCTTTTTGGTGGCAAGATGAGAACAAAGGCATGGTGAGAACTGTCGATGGGCAATGGGTCTTGCCGGAAAGGCCCATAATTGAGGCCCATCCACCAGATACGGCCCACTATTTTCAGCAAGTGCTCAAACTTGCTAGAGCGCGGCTAAATTTACCATAATTATTAATCGTATATATGCAAATTTTGCTTTGGTAATCAAAAACTACTTTAGGTATACTTGCTATGAAGAGAATGTGTGCATGTCAATTGGTGCTTTGAAATAATATTGTGATGCCCAATTATTAATAAGTGACTACGAATTGTCATTTCAAAAATTATTCTTGCTTGGTTTTGTTTCTACAACATCTTGGGGGCCTCACCTTCCCCCGAGATTGTATATATATGTTTGTATATTATTTAAGAAATATTTTATGTATTGATAAATTTAAAAAGAATTTTTTGAATGTATAATTATTTCTTATCTCATTTAATATTGTGATTGTCGTTATAATTGAGAAATGAAATAGTATTTTGTTAGTTGTAGTGTTCTTTCTAATATGTCTATCTACTTTATTGTCTCGTTTATATTTTGACCATTATCATGAATCAACAATATCATTTTTATGTTTGTTTCATTTTTTCTTTCACTATTTTTATTTTCTCATTTGAATATTATAAAGCCTCTCAAAAAATCAAGTTTATACACTATACAATATATTGTTCTGTGTATATAAAAAGATCAAATTTAATTTTTGTTGTGTCTTCTTCAAATTTCAACCACTAAGACTAATCAACATTATTGTAATAGCATTATATCAACTTATCAGATTTAGCGCAACACTATTTCGATATTAATTATTATAAAATATCTTCAAACTTTTGAGTCGTGTTTTAATATTCTCTTTATTTTTTATATCTTTCATTAATAATTTACACGTTTGCATTTTTCTTTCATAAAATATGCACGTATATTATACATTTTCAGAGCTTATTTGTAGGATTAGACCGAGTAAGTTATAACTATTCAATTTATATACGTCAACTAGAAAGAAAAAAAAAGAATCTCTATTGAAGTTTGAGTTTAGACCCCAAAACTTGTTGAGACGATCATGACCAAGTGATCTCAATTTGTTACGAGCAAAAGGAAAAATCTATTTGACTAACCTGAATTTACCTTCTACGCAATAATTGAGAAATCCAATTTGAACAAATTTCAATTATAATTGTCATTAATTTTAATCAATAATAGTTGGTCACTGGTCAGTAGGGCCAAATATAGTTCCAAACAATTAATAACATGATAATGATCTAATGAAGCAAAACTATTATTATGTACATCCACAGTATAATTAGATTAAGTTTATCCTTTTGTACCTTGACATATAATGAGATTTTTTATATTAATGAGTCACTTGAAAAGTTATTTTATTTAACTAACGATAATAAATAGTAATCCGAAAAATAAGACAAACTAGCAATCTACTACGGCAAGTTATTAAATTATGTTTTGCTCATTAAAATTTTGACCACCTTGCCTCTTTTAGTATTTTTCAAAAAATTTGTCCTACTCTAAATCGCTAACACTTGCTCCACCCCATCCTGTTTATATTATCTTTCGTTTTGTTTTTAAATTGAATTTTACATAATAGAATTAAAATCACATATTTTACTATGTTTAACATGGAATATATAACAAATTTTGCAATTGCAACATAATTAATCCTATTTTGGGATACAAGTTTAATGATGCGTATGAAACTCTTTTACAGAGTCAATTTCAGGATTTCTATTGAGAATTCTACAATTTCATTTTAGACATAATTTTGAGTATGTCTCCAGAAAATGCAGTCGGGGATCAAAACACTCGTATTGAAGTGATGATCAATACCCAAATTTTTAATCACTTTACTGTTGGTAAAATATAATGGAAGAAATTACAAAAAAAAAAAATGAATTTTTTTAGATGTTAAACTAGATATACTCAAAAGTTGTTGAAGGAGTGATTTTCCCCTAAAATCAAATATTTTAGTAACAGTCCTTAATTAAGCACATGTATCTAGCTTAAATACATCTCAGATACATGTATTTGAATGTGCCATATACAGGTACCAATTCTGATTAATTATATAATTTTTTACAAAAAAAAAAGAAGCTAAATTATTTAGAAAAATCTATTATTTCAATACAAATTAGGGAATTGTCAGCAATCTAAATATTCACCTATAAGATTGTTGCATGCAGTTTGTTCTTAGTTTTATTGTCGTTGATTTTGTATACATGTATTATGTACATATTTAGATCTGGATACACATGATAGTGTACGTAACAATATATTGAAATTGAACATATTAATATATGTGACTCTAAAATTAATCAACAGATGTATACAAGCAGGGGCAGATCTAAGAAGGGTTAAAGGATGTCACGTGGCACTACTTCATCGAAAAATTTACTTATATAGGTAAAAGGATATAGAGAGAATATATTTAATAAAGTGACATTTCTTGAAATAGAAGTATAGTTCGATGGGTAAGATTGCAGGTTTGAACCTAAATATGATCATTTTATATTTAAGCTACATATGAAGTTTTCTATTCACCTTCTCATAGGCTTATAAATATTTAATATTATTATTTTTAAAAGATTATTTTGAATATATTTTTAAAAAAAAAACTATTGAAACACTTTTTAATAATATTTTAAAAACTATTTCTTTAGAAAAGGTATAGTAGTGAATATGAATTATAGTTTTATTTATTTATTTTTTAAAAGGGTGGCACACCTAAAAAAAAAAAAAATTTGCGTACGCCACTGTACACAAGACGTGTATACAAAATCCAACAACAAACGACAAAGAACAAACATGCAGTTGTATACATTTTATGTATACTAATTTCAACTCCAGTGAAATATCGACCAACAAATGTATATATTAAATTGAACAATATATGCATGTTTTTTTTACTATTAAATAGTTAATAATAAATAGTTATATTTAAAACTACAAATATGCGTGAACTTTTTAGGAATAAATGAGGTGTGCTTCTAAGGGACAAATATTGACATTACATAGTCAATTAAAAAACCTCAACAAATTTGTACGTGTATACTTAATTAAATTGATGTGTATATAATTTAAAAGATTATTAAGATTGTAGTAAAACTTAGCAAATCAATATTTGTATACTTATTTATATTGGTACATGAAAAAATATGTTTAACAGACTTCTTCTAAAAATAATTGTTCATATTTTTAATATGTATAACTTACAGAAATTTCAGATTGAGGGAAAAAAATTTCAATTTATCCCCACCTTATTCATAATTACAAAAATCCCATAAAATGTCAAAGATACGGATACACTGGCCATTTTTATGGATACACTGCGCTATATATGATTCATAAGTCATGATTCATTGTAATCAACATCTAATGCGGTGAATCAATCATGTGTTAAATTATTTTATTGCAATGAATCATATTGTATGATCCATTGTCTCAATGAATCAACTCATTAGTATGATTCATTGGTATATCATCCTTGTATGATGCACCCAATGAATCATCAACCTGTAACAACTAGAAAAAGTATCCCAATGAATCACTGTATTCAATCCATACATTTCTAGTGAATCAACAACATATATGACTCGGTTTTATATATAAATGAATCACCATAAAAAGTTGCGAACAACTCATAGTTTTGAAATGAATCACCATACAAGATACATACTCTCAGTTTTATATATAAATGAATCACCATAAAAAGTTATGAACAACTCATAGTTTTAAAATGAATCACCATACAAGATACATACTACACACATGAATCACTATATTTTCCTAATAAAATAAGTCATATAGTCTCAATGAATCAGCAACATATATGACTCAATTTTACATCCCATGAATCACCATATCTGAGCTTTCTTCTTCAATTTTTTTTATTGAGATTTTTGGATCTGGGTGATTTTAAACTTGAAGAGGATCGTCTGAGGTGAACTGTGAACTTCGAACTTCAAGTTCAAGTTCAAAATGGATCTGGGTGAACTTCAAGTTCAAGTTCAAAAGGAATTTTGAACTTCAAGTTCAAATTCAAAATGGAAGAGGAAAGATGAAGAGCTCGCTGGAGACGAGTACAATGCCAACTCTGTTGGATCTGAACTCTGATTGGCTCACCACCGTTGTCCGGGTGTTGACTTGAGTGTCGGCGGCTCTTCCATGGCAGCGATGAAAGAGAGAGGGGATAAATTGGGGGAAGAGCTCTCTCTTCTTTTTTAGCAGAAATATTCAAGTGAATTAAGTGTAAAAATGGAAAATAGGAATTTTAGAGATTTATAGAAATAGTAAGGAATGTCTGAAATTTCTATCCCTCAATATGGGATTTTCTTAAATTATCCTAAAATTATATCGATAATGATTAACTATATTTAAGATTGTCTAACAAGCTTGAAATATAATAAACAATTTCAAAATAGAAAAACATCAAGTTTTTATAGGATTTGTATCTACGTGTTAATCTCTTAGGCAAAAATTATCAATGGACCGTGAATTTGATTCATAGCGCCTGCTCAACGAATGGGTTGGGCTGCTGTCCAGGCATAACTTGAATATTATAACATAAAGATATAAGGAAAAAGTGCACAAAATAGACTTAATTTGAAAATATTTACCCTTAATAGACCCAAGTCAAATTATTTATCCTTAATGTACCCATGACTCAAATTATTTATCTTTTTACCCACTTATCCTTTTTTATTCCGCACCTGATGTCTTGCTGATGTCAGCATAAATACTATGAATATACTCCGGCAATATATATATGTCATACCGGTATCATATAGAATAAGTTCAATCCTCTGTGATACTCTAGCGGTATATATATATCCAATTGGTATCATATAGGATTATATTTTTGTTTTTAAGAAATAAATAAGAAACAAATAAATAGATTATTAAGCCCTAAGTTAGTAGAAAATATATTTGTAATAATACTCCGTCGGTATATTTATATCATATCAGTATCGTATAGGACTAGAAAATTCTTAAAATTATAAAATTATTTATTGAGCTCTAAATTAGTAGAAAATATATTCTTGTGATACTCCATCGATATATTGATATCCTATCGGTATCATATAATTTTGAGCTCTTTTTTTAATAAATAAAATAATTAAGAGAAATATATTAAAATTACAAACTTATTTATTAAATTCTAAATTAGTAGAAATATATTCTTTGTGAAACTCTATTGGTATATTGATACCATATTAGTATCATATAGGATTGAGTTTGATCTTCTGTGATATCCTGTTGGTATATGTATACCATATTGGTATATCATACAAGGTGGTACTGACATCAGCATGATGTCAGTGCGCGAATTGTAATATTAAGGAGGCTAATTTTAATAGTGTGGGGTATAAATTGTAAAGGGGTATATGGATGTAAATAGTTTGCTTTAAAGAGGCATAAACTTACTTTTCTAGGGATAATTTCAAATATGTATCCAAAAAAAAAAAATTGGACAATTTACAGGAGTACACATATTATATTTCACTATTTTCAAATATTTCCTAAATTTTTTATAAATTTCTGAAATCTCCTTTTTTGCAACTTCTCTCCACACATCTGATACACTCCATCCCCTCTCCCCAAAACCCTCTTTTTTGGTTTAAATCAAGCCAAAAAATGTAATTCAAAAACCTCCAACTTCTCTCCATTTCAAGAGGCACTTTCTCCCCCTATTATCAATTTCAAATTTTCAAATTAATGTAGGTTAACTTATCCTCCCATTCCAATTTCATACGATTTCTTTTGAAGTTCATTGGCAAATTTTTTTCAACTTTCACTTACTTCATACGTATGAATCCTCCATGCTTTAGAATTAGACTCACTCAATTAGATGAAAAACAAGTTATTCGAGACTATGAGTATGACTCTCAACATGAAAATTTTTAGGAACATAAATCTAAACAAACTCATGATCTTATGGCCATGAAGAAAAAAGGAGAAATCATGTCGAAAAAGGACAAAGATTCAACTTCAAAAATCTCAGATCCTAAATCCCCAAAAAGTCGAAGAAAAAAATATTTTAATTAATCAACCATCTTTGCCTGAGGTTAGTTTTTTTCAAACACTTGAGACAAGAGTGATTCTAAAAATAGATGTTGATTCAATATGAAAAACATAGTGATTCATGTAGGTAGCATGTATCTTGTTATTTTTTTATGAACTGTTTATCATCGAGTGAATACAGTAAGTCATTTTAGTTGGTTCATTATTTTTGAGACATAAACTACCTTCGTGATTCATGCGTATGTATTGGTTGGCTTCGTGATTCCTTAAATTGGTTTATTTTGAAAAATTTAATAATTCATCGTGTGTAGTATTTTACGATTCATTGGAATTGATTTCTGACTGTTATATATTGTTGATTCACTACATGTATCAAACAAAGTGATACACTTTTTAATGAACCATGTTAGTTGGTTCATTCCTTATGAGACATAAGGTTGATGATATGGTGATTCATTAGGTATGTATTGGTTGGATTGGTGTTTTATTTAACTGTTTTAGTTAGAAAAATACAATAATTCATTGTGTGTAGTAATTTATGATTTATTGGGACATAAAACTTAATCATGTGTGTGTTGAGTAAATTGACTATTTGGACCATCTTTTTATGACTGTTATATGTTGTTGCTATAGTACATGTATCAAACACAGTGATACACCTTACAATGATTCATGTTAATACATGATTCATTGGGACAGTTATTCATTGGAATTGATTTTTTGATTCATTGATTCATTGAGTGTAGCACAGTAAGATGATATACCATGCAGTTGATTATTCATTGAATGAATCAAACATAGTGTTATACCATACAATTAATCATGTTAATTGATTGTTGTTAAAAAAAATTCTCACACTAACAATGTCTCCTTTAGTTAATGTATAATGTTTTTTTCACATCATTCTTGTTTTGCAGGGTTTGAAATATAACATCAAACAAATTTCATCTCTTCCTTTGCGGTTTGGTATTGTATATACACATGATTTTACAAAGCATATAAAAGCATCACTAGGAGAGGAATGGACCAAGTTATTCAAAGAAATAATATTTGGCCCTTATCTTGAAATCTCACAGCGCAATTGGCAAGGTCAAATCACGAAATGTGTATTATTGCTTGAGCTGGACCAAGACAACACTGATGAACTGCATGTTCGAACACATCTAGGGTAACATTCTGAGATTTTTCATTAGAGAATTTGTCATTGTTATTGGGTTAAGATACACTGATAATTTAGATAATTTTCAATATAATGAAGACACCCCAAGTAGATTAATGTTAAAATATTTTCCTGACGCATACGTGGTTGTCAACAAAGTGCTCTTAGCTCAACGTTTTATGATGGGTGAATGGAATAACCAATAAGACGTTGTCCAGATGGCCATCATATATTGTTTATATTGCTTTGTCTTTTCTTAACCTGATAACACATTAGTGTCAGCCTGTTATTTTAAATTGGTTGAAGATGATTGTTATATACAATTTTCATGGGGCAAGTTGTATTTACCAAACTCAAGACAAATCTTCACCAAGAATTCACAATAGCAAAGTAGATGTATCGATTAAGTGGCATGCCATGCGCGTTGAATGTATGAATATGCATCACAAGTTAGGAAAGAATTTGTTGTCAAGAGTGGAGATAATATTCCAAGAATTTTGAACTGAAAAATGATTGCAAAGAAGCCAAAATATGAAAGTTTCTTGTCCAGCATGTTTAGTAAGGTCCTTTCTCATACTTTTGTAGACAATATTTTTTTACAACATGTTTAGATTTGTTCATAGTCTGTCTTTAATTCAGATTATCTGAATATTTTAGCATTGGTCTCAGGCAATACATAAGATTCAATTGAATCAATATTCATGATTCATAAATACACAGGTGATTTATAATTCATGCTTCATAAATACACAGTTGATTCAGAATTCATGATTCTTATGAAGCTCCCACATAACTATATATGCATCTGTATATATGGTACATATAAAGCATTTCACCATACAATGTTTATATAGTAATGATACACTTAGATTATTTGCATCAAAGTACATGATACACGTGTAATTTTTGTTAATCAAATCACATGATTCATAGTACCTTGAGGCATCAAACCATATGATTCACTGAACCAACTAAAGAATCAATTCTATGTACAAGTCTATGCAATGTTTATTAAATAATTTATGTTTTTTTTTAGCATAAGTGCACAAATATTGTGCCTACACAAGATGAACTTGTTGCATTTGACTTTTCTAGAGTTGAATACATACTTGATACTGAAGCATTACCCTCAAGTAGTCAACCAAAAATCATAGAACCTTCAAAGTTTGAGGACTTCACTTCTGAACTCCTGGAGCATTTGATAAGAAGGTCCAAGCGTGTTGATGGTACATCCTCTCTACCAGCTCCGAAAATAGTAAGGACTACTGGCAGTAAAAAATAAACTCCAGTACAAAATATTCCTGAAAAAGTCACTGATCCTTCTACAAGGAAGTTAGCCCCCACCCCCAAATCGGTGACAAGAAGTTCCAAAAAATTGATTGTGGGTCCTTCTATTCCTTCTAAATATCCATCTGATTCAAAGGAAAAAATGGACATGGTCACTACAGAGAGATCAAAAGATATTTAAAGAATTAAGTTTTGCCAAAAAGAATTTCATTTATTTATTTAAACATATGTTTTATCATGAATCATCTATCTAATTTTTTATTTTTTTCTATAAGATCGACAAAAGTTCAAGAAAAAATTGACTCAAATCATAATGCATTGTTGAATGCAATTTCTCAGGATGTGCACCCATCTCTTAAGGTATGTTTCCCTTTTTAACAATACATTATATATAGTTGCTAAATTAATTTATGGATCTACATTGTAGACCACTAATCGTGTTGGCACATCAGCTTAAAATCAAAGGGATGAGTGTGATTAATCACCTCATGTTGATGAATCTGGTAGGAATGATCACACACCAGAACCATCCAAAGCACCTTCCATTATTGATTTGACCATGACTGATCCAAATGTTGTTGACGATAAGATAGTCGGTGACGTAGTTCAAGCCATAGAATCTACTGAGGAATATACTTTTACAATTTCTACTGTATTTGATACACTTAGTTTGGTAAAATTTGAAATGTTTCACTTACATTTAAATGATTGTAGGTTCATGACACATACAAGATCCAACAACCAAAGGAACACGTGACATCAGATGCTCCTCAAGCGGAATAAGTTTTTTAAAGAAAAAATCTATTTGCTAAAATAATTCATTATATCCTTCCTTTTTTACAATGATACATGATGAATCGTGCTTTGTAATGACTCATACATATTATATTAATAAGTCTACCATGTTTTATAACTTTGTTGGAATAATATATGATTCATCATATATAGAATAAATCATGTGTATTCTTGTGAATGATGCAACATGATACACTACAATGTGCTTTGATTATAGGATGCACAAGCCATGATGAATGCTTTAACAGATCCACCAACTGAAGTTGGTGATGTACCAGGACCAACTGAAGAACCAACAAGAACAAAAGGTGATCCATTTAGAGTGCAAGGCAATCGAGCAAATATGGATGAGACGGTAAAGCTCCCTACTCAATATATTTTTTTTACCAATAGAACTTGTTTTATTTAATTAATCTTATAACGATAGGATTTACCATATCAACTTTCATTTCATATGACATTAAGAATGAAATAGCTCAAATTATGTCACATTTTCGCACTCCAGTTGACGTTAAGCCTTTGAATGCTATTACACAGGATGAATACGAGGAGATTGTATCAGGAAGTCCTAAGCAATCAGAGATTACAGGGAAAAAATCATTTTACATGTGTGACTCTGTTACCCCTGCTCAACGCCAAAGGAATCTATCTAAGTTTTTTCAATCTTCATTTTTAAGCACATTTGGATCAAGCAATTAGGGAAAAGAGAAGATGCAACCCGTTTTGTGTCAAACATTTCTATTTGAAGGGTACGGAATATGTCATCAGCATCCAAGGAATCGATAGATGAGTTTCTAAAATGGATTGCAAAAGGCCTCCTTAGAAAACATGCAAACAAGTAAGTTTAGTTAAGAACTTTTAAATCTTTTTCGTCCATGATATATTAAAGTATAACAAAATATTTGTCCAATGTCTAGAAAACAAAGAAATAATCGCTATCATAAGCAATCAAGATTTTTTGGATTTGATTACATGAATTTGATTGTTGCACACCCACGATAAAAAAATTTGTTCTATATCATGTCGCAAAAGAATAAACATTGGATCGATGAGGTGCTTTAAAATATATGATTCATATTTTCTTGAAACAGGTGATACATAGAAATGTATTTTATTTTTTATATGTATCTGACATTGATTACTATTGACATTTGTCTGATCCCCCTGTGCAGCACATTGATGTAGTCCTCTATTATCTTTGAAAAAAAAAGTCTAAGAGCATCCAACGAATATATATACACTACCACCAACTGCTTTTTCATAAAACACATCTGTCGTGCATATGATAGGTACTATAATACTCCAATTGACACAAATATCAACACTCAAGAAGACATGACATTTGTTTTGGTCTTAGCTACATCTGAGGGACCAATTAGAAGCACATTAGATGGATTTAATCTCCATACCAGTTTACCTGGGCACCAAGTGGATGAAGTTTACATGCCTGTTAACTGTGGTGGTGATTTCCACTGGGTACTTGTTGTTGTTGTCTTAAAAAAATGTGCATTCTAGTATATGATTCGTCCTTCAATCCATGAAAAAAAGTATCATCAGAGGAGATAAAAAAGTTATCTATCATGTTGCCTATGTACCTGGAGAGTAGTCATTTTTATGATCACATAGAAAGAACTAATTGGCTCTCAATAGAATGTTACAAGGAAAAAGAATATCTGGAGAGTTTTTGGGCCCACAATATTCATTTGATGTTGAGTTTGTAGAAGGAATTATTCAACAAGCACCCGATAGCTTGTAAGTATTGTATCATGTTTTAATTTGTTGTAATTATTATTTTTCGTTGTTTCAAATTTACATACATTCTTATTTTCAGGGATTGTGGCTTGTAGCCGTTTTGCTGAATACCTTAGTGATGGATTTGAAATTCTAGCATGTGAGTTTGATTCAAAGTTTCTATGATTAAGGTATGCTGCACTAATTTGAAGATATGGATGCAAAAAAGGCAACTGAAGGATATGTCAGTGAAAATGATGACCAAAAAAATCACAGGACTAGTCCAAGGAAGCACCTGCAGCAAATGACTTAGTTAACATTGATTAGATAGTTTTCAGTAGTTTCAGTCATGAATCTTATGTTATTTTTGTTTAGAACTCATATGACTTATTTGTACTTTTTGTTTTCAAAATATTAATGTAATTTTTTTATATTTTTGCACAATTCAATTGTGTCACCAGTTAAAGTCTGGGTTGGGTTTATGTATCGAGTGGCATTATACACTGCGATTTATTAGTTTAATATGCTGAAGTATTTTTATATTACAGTGTATCTACAAAAGTGATATGTCAACTATATTTGCAGTGATTCAAACATATTAAACTAGATACATCACTAACAAATTAATCATGTCATATACTTTATAAATTTGATTCTTTGAACCAGGCTTAGTTATCTCATGTATTTTATCTTATTACATGATTCATGACTATACATCAATTATACTTATTTGGATAATTGAATCAGCTATGTGTAAAAGTATTTCCTTACAATGAATCATCCTGAAAGATTCATGGTTAAAGTATAAATATATGATGTAGTGAATCAGCAATGTGTTGAAGTATTTTATTGTAATGAATCGTATTGTATGATTCATTGTTATACAAACCTATACAAGTTATTTGATGCAGTGAATCAGTCACGTGTTAAATTATTTTGTTACAATGATACATCATAAATGAAAGCTGATTGATGAATCAACTCAATACCTTGTTTTCTTTTCCACACCAACAATATGAAGTGTACCAGTTTCAAAAAAGAATTATTGTGAACATATGGTATATCTTATATCTTGATTCATTTCTATGAATTTTTGTTTGTATTGAAAGCAAAGTATCTTAACACATGATACATCATTATTGTATGATTCATGATTATCTGATGCATTGAATCAGGTCTGTGCAAAATTAATTTGTTGCAATGATTTATCCAAATGAAAGTTCATCCATTCATCTACTTTGGAGCTTATTTTCTTAATCATATCAGTCATATCTTTAACATCAAATGAAATGATTATTTCAACATTGAATATTCAACTAACCGAGATTCATTAGCATAACAAAAAAATTACTAAAACAAATTTTTATAAAACAGATCATTATTCTTCGAGGAAAAAAGTATAAGTTCGACAGTTATGATCTTCCTGTCCGCAATGTCCTCATTTATTTGTGTTTGTAGATATCGTCTCATCTGGATTTTTCTTTCTCCTTTTCCTTGGACGCCCGGGCAGTCTCCTGTATCTAGGCGGCAACACTACTTCATCTAACACAACATCTGGATCAAACTAATCTTGTTTATTTGACATTGAAACCATTGGGACTTCATATGTTTTTGATAATGTATCAGGTTTGTAGTAATCCGAGCAGTACAAATGCATATCCGTGATAATTCTTACTTTTCAAAATAGCCACAACATGTGTACAAAGTATCTCGTCTAGTTGGAATCTTCCACAGTTATATGTTTTCCTTTCAAGAAACACTATATATCTTCTGCCCTCTTCATAAACTAAAAAAATAAGTTCAAAGGATGCAACAATCTGCAAATTCTAATAAGTTATCAGATCTACATTACATGATTCATAATAATTTTATAAAATAACACATATCTTAATTCTTGAACATTTAGATGCATTTAGAATCAAAATCTCTTCGAATCTTCTCCCTAAGGTCTCTTTTGTGTATGAGGCAATTTCCCTATTTTTACCATGCCAATTGCCAAATAACATTCTAACTTCTTCCAAACAATCTAGTACGAGTAGTTGTCATGCCTCAACAAGACACCCATTGATACATTCAACAATGTTAGATGTCATTATTCTCCCCATATTTGTTGTTGCATGAACTCTTGACCATTTCTCACACCCAGCACTCTCAAAATACACTTTTACCCTGTGATCAACTTTAACCATTAGTTTATCAAAATCCTCTTTTCTATAATGCCTTTTCCATCGAGTAGAATAAATCACTTAGTGTTGTCTTACTCTTTCTGAAGTTTGTACAAACATTCTTCCAAAGATGTTATATACATGCACAATGGGGAACATTTGGATACACAACACTTACAATCTTCATGATACTTTCATTTCTATCTGATACAATACACATTTTGTCCCCCACCCAAATGTGTCTTTGAATTGTTGTAGGAACCACGTCCAAGAATAATCATTCTCAATGTCCACTACTCCATAAGCCAATGGCAGTATGCAACCTAGTTCATAAGAATCAATAACATATAAATCAAGATTTTTTATAGTCATATGTTCTTACGTTAAGCAGAAAAGGATTACTAACAACTAAACTACTTGCACCATTGAATGTGCTTGCTGATATATATGTTCCCGTATAAACTCCACTAAGATGAGAACCATCAACCACAACCACTGGTCTACAGAACTCAAATCCTCTAATAAAGGGTCTCCATGATATAAATAGATACATGAATTCATTATTGTCAGACTTATGCATTCCTATATATGAGTTTGGATAGACTTTGTTTAACATATATATGTATCTAGGCGTTTGTCTGTATCCCTCTGCAGGTTTACCCCTTAATATTTCAAGAGCACGTTCCTTAGCACACCATGCTTGTAGGTGAAAAATCTCAATCCCGTATAAAGATCTAACATCTCTAATTATATCATTTGGAATATGAATTCTCTTATGATTCACCAGTTTATGAGCTATTATATCACTAATAAACCCAATGTAGCTTGTATCTTGTCTAATATCCTATCTCGATGGACAAGCGTGTTCACTATTGAAGTACCTTACTTTGAATACCTCTGAATTTTTTCAGCAAGATGTCTTCATAGTCCAATTACAATTATCCAATAAACATACCAAGCCACACCTAAAACATTTTTATAGCAGTTACAAAAAATTTATCACACCAACACATACTTTATCGGTTTCACACATAAAAAAACCTTTAAATATAGCAGAACACATGATACAATATTATTTTGTTAGATTCATCATGCATATTAATGAATCATATGTTAACATAATACAATAAATAATGTAATCATGATGAATCTAATGCATATTAATGGTGATTCATAATAGTTAGAACCCGTAAGTTAGAACCCGTAAGT
>JAPFFP010000009.1:2381380-2392102 GCA_026153255.1 Solanum medicagineum | reverse complement strand
TGACCAACTCAGTCCATATTTTAGGCCAAGAAAGATGAGGAAGACTACATATGAGCATGTGAGTTATGTCCTAGAATACAAGGTATTTCACTCTTGTACTACTTGATCTCTTGCTCCTATATTTTGTTGAACACCTATTCCTCCTCAAGTTCCAACAAATAAAAATAGGGAGCAGCTGGTTGAACATTTTATAAACCGAGGAGTTGGTCTTCAAATGCCACCAGTTAACTAATACATTCCTCAATGGAACCTGATTGTGTAGAACACCTGCAAAGCCAGAGAAATGTTGCCAAATATAATTTGCAAATGTACCATTAAAAAAAATATGATCAATGTTGTCAAGTCCAGGTCATCTGCAATAAGAGCACTCCACAAGTTCAACTCCAAAAATTGCTAATTGAATCATTAGTATAAAGTTTATTTCTCAATGCCTTCCATACCGTGAAAGATACCTTAAATGGTATATATCTATGCCAGATCATTGAGTCAATGTAAGTTTTCTGTTTCTTCTGTCTTATATATTCCCAGGCAGAAGAGGTGGTAAATGTACCATTCTCACACAACTTCCATATAGCTTTGTCAAGAAGGTTTGCATTAAAGTGGATCTTAGTCTCCAAGATCATAGGAATTAGGAAATCTAGAGCATAATGTCTCAATCTAGCTTCATTCCATTGACCAATAGATAAGAAATGAGATAGTCTAATGTTGTTGAGCCTATAGCTTCCCTCACAGTATACAACGATTGGTCTTATGTCCAACCAATCATCCCACCAAAAAGATTAAGAACCTGAATTTATCCTCCATGTGATAAGTTTCTCCACTTTTTTTTGTTGCTAGTCAGGTATTTCCAGAACAAAGACTGACCTATGTTCCATTTTTTTGCAACTGGATTAGTCTTTTGACAAATATATGGCTTTTAAGAACAGTCTCCAAAGGGAATCACTAGTCCAAAATTTCCACCATCGCTTATACTGGAATGCAGTACAAATATCAGATAGGTTTCTCATTACTACCCCCTTTCAGACTGTGGAAAACTGAGAGTTTCCCATGAAGGCCAATGGTATTTCTTTCTATCTTTATCCCACCCTCCGAAAAAATCTGCCATCATTCTCTTAAAATAATTAAGAGTAGTTTTGGGAGGGGAAATTACAGATAGCATATTTATTAGAATGGAAAGAAGAACATGTTTAATTAGTGTTGCTTTGCCTCCAAAACTAAGGTTTTTAGAATGCCAACCTCTAATCCTGTTAAGAACATTATCCACCAATTTTGAGTAGTAAATGATTCTCTGACCACTAGTGTATAATGCAACCAAGATAACTGATGGGGCTATCCTTTAGACAAAAGCTTGTAACTTCAGCTAACAGGTCAATCACTTGTTGATGAGTATTGATAGTGAGAATGAAATGGACTTTCTCTTTATTTACCAGCTGGTCAGAAACTTTCTCATAGGATGTCAAAGTGTTCATGATAAGTTGGAAAGAATACCTATAAGTTGAACTAAAAATGATAACATCATCCGCAAAGCTTAAGTGATTTATTTGTGGTCCTCTTGTCTCCATATTAAACCCTTTTACTAAATGTGAGAGTAGAGTGCATTGAGACTTCTGGATAAGACCTCAACTCCTAAAATAAAAAGAGAAGGGGAGAGGGGATCCCCTTGTTTCATCCTCTGGTTGAGTTAAAGAATCCATGCCTAGTGCCATTGATAATAATAGAGTACCAATTATTGCTCATGATTCTCCTTGCCATATCTATGAACATTTCTCCAAAAATAAATCTTCTCATAACAAGACAAATAAAAGACTAGGAAATCCTATCATAGGCTTTGGCCATGTCAAGCTTGAATACTACATTGTCCCCTTCCTTAGGCTTCTTTATGCCATGAGTTATCTCCTATGTCAACATTATATTCTCAGAGATGCTTCTCTCTTTCATAAAACCAGATTTGTTAGGAGAAATAATGTTGTCTAATATGGGAGCCAATCTGTTACATAGAAGCTTAGAAATGATTTTATTAGAGAAATTACTTAAACTGATAGGTCTAAATTCAGTCAACATATTAGGATGTTGAAACATTGGAATTAAGACCAAGCAAGCATGAGTCATATGCCTAGGCATGAAGCACCCACATAAGAAAGCTTGCACAACAACCAAAATGTCAAATCTGATTATTTCCCAACAAGACTGATAAATTTTTCCACTAAAACCATCTAGACCAGAAGCTGAGTATGGGTTTATAGAGAATATAACCTGGTGAACTTCTTCCATGGTTGGAATTTGATGAAGTATTTCTTTTTGTACCCTACTAACCAGTAGTGTAACATGTCTTCATTTCTGCTCTCTTGACAACTAGTGAACATGTTCTTGAAGAAGGAACATGCTTCAGCTGCAATGTTGCTATCTCCTTGGATCCAATTATCATCTCCAGTGCATAGTTTGTGGATGTAAAGTCTTCTTCTTTTTCCCCTCATTAGAGTGTGAAAGTATTTGAGGTCGACTTCCCCTTCTTTGAACCATTGGAACTGTGTATTCTGTCTAAGAATAGCTTATTCAGTTTTCATGAATCTAATATATTTAGCGGTTAAAGCATTGAGATTGGTCCAATTCTCCTCATTATTGTTTGTAAGAATCTCATCCTTCACAATTCTTACTTTTTCTTCAAATTCCTTCACGGTTGCAAAAATATCACCATACTCCCTTTTTGACAAGGAACTAAGAGTATTAGTGAGTCTTTTCATTTTCAGATGCACCTTCTCTATAGGATTACTTGTAGCTTCTCTATAGGATTACCTGTAGCTTCTCTATTCCAACAACTCCTTACAATATCTAGAAATTTGGAGTTATCAGTCCAATAGTATAAAAACTTGAAGTACTTAATAGGTATGTCTTGTCTAAGAGTCATTTATATCAATAATGGGGTGTGATCTGAACTTATTGCAGGTACATGATCAATGGTGGTTTATGGCATGACCTTAATCACTTGTTGTTTACTATTTCTCTATCCAATCTCTTCAAAACTCTAGCCTCAGCAGCTCTTTGATTACACCAAGTATATGCTTTCCCATTAAACCCAAGATCCATGAGTCTACAAGCCTCAATAATGCTAATAAAGTCAAAACTATTGTTCATATTATACATGATTCCACCTTTCTTATCCTCAGGTGTAGTAATGACATTAAAGTCTCCATTCATGCACCAAGGAACTTCATCAGAAGAGAAATGAAGTAATATATCCCATAGAGATCTTCTAATATAATCCCTACACTTAGAATAAATGATGGAAATCTTGAATTTAATAGGCCATCCCATATGTTCGAATTCACAAGTCACCTGTTATTCATCAAAGTCTATGACATTATAATTATAATCATTTTTCCATAAGACCCAAATTTTTTCGTTTGTATTACTCACTGCTTCTTCCATTCCCAGTTTTGTGTAATACTGTTCAGGGGAATACTATCATGAAAAGGTTCGACAATAGCCATAAGACCAATATTATGCATCTTTTTGAAAACTTGGTGTCTCTCTAAGGAGCCTTTGGTGTTGATACCTCTAATATTCCAAAAAATAGACTTGATCATCACAAATATCTATGTCTGAGTCTTGTGTTTGGCCTGCTTGTCTTGGCAGACATATTTCTAGTAGGAGTTGAGTTGCCTTTCCTATTCTCTTTTCCTCCTCTAGGAGATAGGTCTTGTTTATCAACAGCTTCCCTAGCTTCCTGCTGGAATTCATTTGTAAGTGCCAAATTCATATGTTTGAGCTGCTTAAAACCATACTCATCTACATCATCAACTTCTTTTATAGACCTAGAGTCTTGGTCCGATTAATCCTCTGAATTTATTACTGTATATTCATGAATGATATCATTCTTGTTGATTCTCTGATCTTCCTCAGAACCTAAGGTACCCTTTAAATTCTTACTTGAAGTAGTGGCTCCATTATTTTCATTAGCATCTCTTTGCAACCTCATTTTTATGGAATCCCTTCTTTTTTTCCCTAACCTCCCCTGTGATTTGTTGTTGAGGGGTTTTGGGAGGCTAGTATTGGTGTTATTAGCTCTAGGAGTTGTTATATTATCCTCTTGCTGCTTAAAATGTTCAATATCATTCTATCCCTCCTTGTGTATGCTTTGCATTCCCTGTCCAGTGTTTTCATTCCTCATTACTTGTTCACTGTTGAAAATATTTAAATTACCCTCTTGCTGCATTGGTAGACGGTGATCAATGGCAAATATTTGCTCATGTAATCATGTATCATTTCCCTTCTTTCTCCATCCTATTCTGCAGTGAATTTAATTTCAAGAATTGTTTTATTGGGTGTTGTTATATGCATGTCCTGGCCAGATGGGCAGTTTTCTTCACCTTGTATCTGTTGTTCATATTGGATAATCATCTTCCTAGTTTGTAATCCCTTCCCTTTTATCTGCTGGATCACTGGTTCAATAGGAGCCTTTCTGTTTCATTTAATTGATCCTTTATTTGCAGATCACTTTGAGTCATATCAGTATTCCCAGATGAGCTTCTAGTCTGCACTAATTTGTTCTGGTGGATAGCAGATTCTCTGTTGTTTTGTATATTCCCATGTTGCTTCCCTTGTCTTCTCTTTTGAACTTGCCATTATTTATTTTTTTTGCTGTCCTTCATCTATTTGATCATGCTGCTTATTGATACCATTTACAACTTCTAGTCTCTTCTCTTGTTCTCCAATACTTGCCCCTTTTGTTTCAGAAATACAATCACTCCCACCTTGCTTCTTAGCTTCAAGCTCCTTTTTTCTCTTTTGATCAGCATCTTTTCGTTTTTATAGAACAAATATGTATTTGGTGCCCTTGATGCTTGTAATATTGACAGTAAGTTAGGATACTTTCATATTCTATAGGTTGCCATCTTCCTATAGTTAAATCTTTCTCATCAAAGGCCATCCACATATGAGAAGGTCTATCCTTAGTTATATCCACCTGTAATCTAACTTTAGCCATACTACCCCTCATTTTGTGGATAGAAGCAGCATCTAGATGCAGAACCTTACCAATTGCAGCAAGTAAAGCACTAACAAAGTTTTTATTGTAATAGTGCCATGGCAATTCTGGTAATGTAACCCAAATTGGCACAATTGGCGTCTCTTCCTCAGGTTTAAAGATCAGAGTCCTTAGCAACATTCTCATAAGTTGACCTTCAATAGTCATTCTTTGCTTTGTCCATATAGTGATATAATCTAATTTATTCTCCAGATCAATATACACATGTCTAGCATTAAAATGTGTTATCTTAATGCCACTAGACACCTGAGTTTGTTGAATAAAGCTCTTTATTAATATTTCAAGCTAGGGCATAGTATGAGTAAATTTGCCTATTAAGGTATACTTACAACTAGCATCAAGCTTGACCATGTAATCATCCTTATCAAGAATCGCTATAGGTAATCCTTGTTTGGTTGTAATTGTTGGAGTATTCAACTCGATTTGCACATCTTGGTTTGCTTGATTCATCGTAAGCCTGGCTGCCAGTGTTTGCACAATAGTTATGGGGCAGGTGCTGCATTATTCTCACCATTGTCACCCTTGTTCACATTATTCCCTTTCTCAATCATATCAGTCTGCATCATAGTATGAGAAAGATTCTGTTTTGCAACTTAATTATTATTTTTCTTTTTGGGGACAACTTCCTCAAAGTTGTTAGACACTTTAGAAAAGTTATAGTCCATCTTCTTGTGTTTTGACTCCAGACTAGATGTTTTATTCTTAGCCACCTCAACATTAACTCGATCTGTTGACTACTTTATATTGTTGAATGTTTGGCTCACATTTTCAGTCAGTCAAACATCTCCTCTAGCAATTGTTCCACTTCCTGCTGTTTTTGAGCTGAATTCACCTTTACTAAATCAATGTTGCCATCAGATCCAATAGGATCTATCACTGCATCCTTCATTTGATTCTCCATAGTTTTATTATCATGTGAGTTTTCCTTCACTGTATTTTCTTGTGCACCTAGTAGAACTTCTGTTGAATCTGATGTAATGACCACATCTACATTACTCAGATTCAAAGAACTTTGTGTTAGATTATTGTGAATTAGTTGCTGATTATTATTCATCATATCTTGGAGTGCGGTTACAAATTGATCCGGTGGTCTCAAAAGATCCCCCGACAGTGATCTTGCCATTCTGGCTAGTTAGCCTGTATGAATACTTAGAGAGAAAATTTTAGAGAGAGAAAGTTCATGGTCTTCTCGCAAGAGTTTGCGGCCGTGGTATTTGCTTTGAAAATTTGGCGTCACTACTTGTATGGGTTCATATTGATGTGTTTACCAATCATAAGAGTCTCCAATATGTGTTCACCCAATGAGATCTTAACTTGAGACAAAGAAGGTGGTCAGACCTCCTTAAAGATTATGATATGAGTGTGCACTATCACCTCGGTAAAGCTAATGTTGTTGTCGATGCTCAATGTAGGGTGTCTATGGGTAGTCTCACTCATGTTGATGATGGTTGCAAATAGGTGGCTCGACAGGTTCACCGGTTCGCTAGGTTTGGGGGATAGATTGAATGAAGTTGATAATGGAGGTATAGTGGTTGTTAATGGTTCTAAATCTTCCTTAATTGAGGAGGTAAAGGCAAAACAAGATCTTGACCCCACCTTCCTGGAATTGAAAGCCTTGGCGAGAGATGGTAAAGTGGAGGTTTTCTCCCAAGGGGGAGATGGTACCCTTAGGTACCAAGGTAGACTATGTGTGCCAAATATGGATGATTTGAGAGAATTGATCTTGAGGGAGGCCCATCACTCATCATTTTCCATTCACTCTGGTTCTACAAAGATGTATAGAGACTTGAGGGATGTGTATTAGTGGGGTGGTATGAAGAGGGTCATTACCAAGTTCATAGCCGGATATCACAATTGCCAACAAGTGAAAGCCAACACATCAAAGGTCAGGTATCCTAGCCCAAGATATAGAGATGCCTACTTGGAAGTGGGAAAAGGTCAACATGGATTTTGTTGTTGGGTTGCCTAAAACTAGGAAATATTTTGACTCTATTTGGCTTGTTGTGGATAGAATGACAAAGTCGGCTCACTTCCTACCTGTCAAAGCTACTTATGGTGCAGAAGATCATGCCATGTTGTATATACACGAATTGGTTAGATTGCATGAGGTGCCTTGTCTATCATTTCAGATTGTGGTGCTCAAAAAACTTTTCACTTTTGGATGTCCTTCCAAAGAGCTCTTGGTAGCAAGGTTACGCTTAGCATGGCTTTTCGTCCTCAAACAGATGGTCAAGACAAGAGGACTATCCAAACTCTTGAGGATATGCTTGGAGCTTGTGTTTTGGAGTTTAAGGGTAGTTGGGATGAACATCTTCCACTTATTGAATTTGCTTACAACAGTAGCTACCACTCAAGCATTGGTATAGCTCCCTTTGAAGCTATTTATGGTAGGTGTTGTAGATCCTCGGTTTGGTGGTTTAAAGTGGGTGAATGGCTTTGGTAGGTCCGGATCTGGTCATAGAACCATTGGAGAAGGTGAGGCTGCTAAAGGAGAGATTGACAACAGCCCAAAGTAGGCAAAAGTCCTACTCTGATGTGAGGAGAAGAGATCTTGAGTTCAAGGTTGGTGATTGGGTTTGCTTGAAAGTCTCACTTATGAAGGATGTGGTTCAATTTTGAAAAAGGTGGAAATTGTGTTCCATGTTTGTGGGTCCTTAAAGAGTTTTGAGGAGAGTGGGCAAGGTTGCATATGAGTTGGAGATGAATATGGTTCATCCGATCTTTCATGTATCCATGTTGAGAAAGTGCGTGGGTGAACAAAGTGCTACAGTTCCCTTGGATATTGTGGGTGTTGTAGAAAATAATTTGACCTATAAGGAGTTCCCGATAGAAACTTTTGATAGACAAGTGAAGAGGTTGAGTAACAAAGATATAGCTTCCGTCAAGGTCTTTTGGAGGAACCAATAAGTTGAAAGTGCCACATGGGAAGCCGAGGCAGACATGAGAAAATGATATCCATATCTTTTCCACTCTACTCAAGCAAAACATACTAATTTAAGTCCCCCAAATGATTTTAAGTCTTAAGTTTAAGCCATTATGTCATTTTGCATGCATTCATATTCATGCTAACAATTTTATGGTGATTTTTGACACTCATGTTGAGACTTTTTGAAAAAGATGTTTACATGCATTTGTTGCATTAATGTCGGGCTTAAATCTTCATGATTACTTTTCTTATGCACATTTCTTTGACATTCAAGGATGAATGTTCCCAAGGAGAAGATATTTAAACGTCCCAAAATGTGCTTCGAAAATGCCTAAAACCGTAACTTCCTTATATCTCAAAATTCAAGCGTGATATCAAAAATCCAACTTCATATTCTCGATCAAGGGGAAAAATTTATTGGGAAATGGGTATATCTCGGATTTTAGAGGACCCGTAGAAAAAACTTAATTTTGCTAATTAAAATTTCCAATGAGCATCCGTTCCCTAGCCGCGAGTGCCAAGGGCACGGAGTAGTATATTTTTGGTGCGCGTTTGGTTCGCATCGCAAACAAGACACGGACTAGTACAAGTTTTTACTTAATTTTTCCTGTGTCGGCCTAGGGCATTGGGGTCATAGCCCCATGCCCACTTATGCATGAAAACACCTATACTTAGCTATTTTTCAACTCTATATCACTCAAGACCCTCTCAAAAACCAATCCAAGACAACCAAATATCTCATTAAAATTTCAAGGATTTCAAGCTTAAATTTGGAACTCAAGGATTCTCTTCAAGCTCTAAGTCCTCTTCAAGCTCATCTCAATAAAACCCAAGTTTGAGGTATGTGGGTTTCATCCATTGGGTCCTTTCACCCATAGAGCCTAATCTTCCTTTTTATGAGAATTGTATGTTTACTGGTTTTATAATCTATGGGTATCTCTTATTATGGATCATGATTATAAATTATGTTAGGATTTTTTGAAATGTTGAGCATGTTTATCTATTTCAAGCTTATATCATGAATTGGTTTTGTCTATCGAGACTATGAATGTTTTGAGCTACGAAACTATGACGTATTATGAGAGTTGATAAAGGGTTTCAAGGTATCCTACATGAGGGTTTTACTATATGTTGGTGGGTTTATTTGCATTAAGGTTTCTCATATCATTTCACTATTGAATCGCATGAGTTTTAACAAGCATTATGAACCCACCAAGTACTTGATAAAATGTCATGACAAGAATTCTCATGTTGTTGATGACCTATTATATGGTTTATAAGTAAAGTGATTTTATGATGATTAAGGGCTTGCATGTACGCATTCCATTCATGAAAAGTATCTATGATGTTGTAAGTAGACAACACCTAGTTGGAGGTTTTCATGCCCAATCACCTTATTGAGGGGGTGACATGCCTCAAACACCTTGTTGGAGGGAGGTGTGCCATGCCTAATCACCTTGTTTAGGGGTGACATACCTAAATCACCTTGTTGGGGGTGACATGCCCAATTACCTTTTTGAGGGGTGACATACATCAACCACCCTATTGGGGGTTGACATGCCCAATCACCTTGTTGAGGGGTGACATACCTCAACTACCTTGTTGGGGGGTTACATGCCCAACCACCTTTCTGAGGAGTGACATACCTCAATCACCTTACAAGGGGTTGACATACCTTGGATTCCAAGTAGTAGTTCGCTTGGTCTATGTAGGTTATGGTCTCTTCCCACACATGTTATATGTACTATACAAGTTGTACGATATACAAGAATGTTTTACTTCAAGCATCGATCATGCATGCCATATTGATGATATATTTATCCATTGCGTATGATTATGCATTCTGATTATATTAGCTTATGTCTTATTGCATTACATCCTTCATACTTTGTACATTCAAATGTACTAGTGCATACTCTATGCCTACATGATATTACCATGTAGGGACTGGATCACCTCACGATCATCCTTCATGTGGCTAGTTTGGGACTTTGGAAGATAAGCTTTGGTGAGTCCTCAAGTCCGAGGATACTATCTATGCTGCTCCTACTATTTGATACTTCTTTAAGTTGAACACATGACACTATGAGGGTGAGCCCGAAAAGTGTCTTGGCGCCCACTCCATTCCATGTTGGAGGTGTTGTTGGATAATTAATGTACTTATGCTATGAGATCAACTCTTTTACGCTTTTATAAATATCAAGACTTCCCTTAGTCTCACTTCCCTTATATCTCTTGTGTTGTTTATTTTGCTTCTGTGACCAAGGATGTGTGAAAGATATTCTAATAGGCTTGTTTGGGGTCCATTCGGGTTCCCATTCGCTGTGTCACGTCTAAGCCCTGGGCTTGGATCGTGACACTAAGACTCTATGAGTTATCTCATTCACATCTAAGGATTTAAACCTCAATTTTGGAAATCGAGGACTCATTTCAAGCTCTAAATCTATTTCAAGTTCATTTCAAGGAACTAAAGGATTAAGGTATGTGGGTCTTCATCTATGGGTTCTTTCAGCTATGGAGCCCAACCTTCTCTTTTTATGAAAATTGAGTATCTGTTATTGTGAAATATGAACATAAATCATATTGGGTTTTACCAAGTATTGATTGATCAGGCATGAATGTCTATTTCAAGCTTATTCTGTAATGACCCCTAAAAGTGCCCGAAAACATGCCTCAAAAGTGCACGTAATCGTAATTTCCATATATCTCAATGTCCGTGCGTGATATCAAAAATCTGACTTCATATTCTTAT
>JAPFFP010000009.1:2370965-2381280 GCA_026153255.1 Solanum medicagineum | reverse complement strand
TATGTATGTGCACGTACTGTTCAGCATATATGTCTAGAGGTCTGTGGATACTAGTGGGTCATGGGTGTATGAGAGATGCTTGAGTACATGATGGTATGATTTTGGTACTTGATCAGGCGGCGAGACCGCATTACTTTATGTATGATATGATTATTAGACGGCAGGATCGCAGCGGAGACCTTGTCGACCCGCATTTATGTATATGTATAAAGAGATATATATTTGTATTGTTGTCTGGAATGTTGCTGGATTTTATTTGCAGGTACGGTTAGTCAGTAAAACAGAGGAAACTCTGCCGAAATTTCGGCAGATGTCCAGGTCGGATAAATGAGGAAATTCAAATTAGTATGTGTCTAGGTGCCCTTATCGGGAACTGGTTACGACCCTAGGTTGGGATGTGACATGATTCTTTTAAACTTGTATCCAGTAGACAAGTAAATAATACATAAATGATACCTTTTCTATTTTAATCTATAGATACTTGACACAATGTCTTAAACATGTTAATTGTCCTTTATATGACATATTGAGTTTGTTACAGGTAAATGTTACATATATGATACTTCTACAATTTTAGCATATAGATACTTGACACACAGTCTGAAACAGTTTAATTGTCCTCTGTATGACATGTTGAGTTTGTTAATTGATATTTACATATCTATCTAATATCAAACTTTATATTACCAAATTCTTTTGCATCTTAAATGCATGATACCTTAATTAAAACTAGAATGAAACTATGTTATGGCATGAACAAACAAATATCTCATCAAGTTTAAACATCCCACAGGTGCATTTTTTTTTCAAGGTAAACAACATATCTTCTACCGGAATCATAAACTGAATAGATGAATCAGAAGAAGAAACAACCTGCAAAGTATCTACAAATAATTCTTGAACTTATTACAACGTTCTTGAGAAGCAAAAGTCTCAAATTAACAACCTTTATTTTTGTTTGATTCTCGTAATGCGTCCAATAAACATTACCTTTTCTTCATTAAATTTTCAAAAACAAGTATCATGGAAAAAATGTTCCGAACTTGCTAAATGTTGGTTATAGATACTCAAATAGTTGCTGAAGCTATAGAAACATTATCCTTTGGAGTTCTTGTACTGAAAAATGATTGTAGCAATGAGAAGACAACAGATAAAACATTGAGGGATAGTTCCTACAATGGTCAAGTTGATGATGATAGTCTGTTAAATCAAAGGTCCTCCAAAAAAAAAAGCACGATCATCTGACACCCGCCTGCTACACGATTGTCTGGCAGAAGGATGCCAAATTAGTTTAAGAGCATTGTAGAGAAATAGTGAAGTAACAGAAAAGTAGCAAGAAGTAAGGCAATGAAGAACAAGAAGCCGACCATTTACCAGAATGATGCAGTAAAACTGATCAGTTCATATCTTCTCCACTCCGATTTTCTTCAAAAAACGAATCTAACGTCGGCTTTTCCAATTATTTGAACGCAATATATTTGATTCCCAGATTCATGAATGGCGGATCAAGATTGAAACATTCGTAGTTGATTAATTCTTTTTTTTTGGTGGAGGCGAAAACGAAATTGAAAATATCAACAATGATATTTCATTCTTTTTTTAAAATTTTAAATCTAACAAACTGTTAATAATTTGCTGGGATTGATTTAAACAACTAGATCTTTTTAGCGTTAATTAAGGAATCACCTTTTAATTGTCAGATTTTTTTTCTTATTTAACATAACTGATTTAAATTCATATTGAGGTATCAATCGTTAATTCGAGGTATCAGTCGACGCAAAAAAAAAGTTAAAATTTTTGATAATTTTTAAAAGAGTCAAAAAACTGAGAATTATGAATAAACAATGTGGTATTTATAAAATTTATACAAAAATAAAATATGAAACATAATTCAAATTTCTCTTTCCACTGCTGCCCCACCCCCAACCTCACACCTCTTCTCCTTCATAATCTTCATTTTCTTTATTTTTCATCATCTTTCATATCTGATTTTTATTCCCCCCGCTCCACCATCGCCTCCACCCAAAGCCTCTCCCCATTTTATTTTATTTTAATTTTTATTCAATTTTACTATTTCTATTATATTTGATTTTTCTCTTTGACTTTGTTGGTGGTTGATGAAATGATAATTGAGTTTTAAAAATTTATATATAACGGTAGAGTTGTTGGTGATGAGTATTGGGCAGCAACTAAGAGGGAATTGAAGATAATAAAGAAGAAGAAATTGATAGTAATCATGGTGGTGGTAATGTACCTTTTGATGTTGATGATGTGATTTTGGTGATGAGTTTGGTTGTGCGTGTTGAATTTTATGATGATTTTTTACAATTTTGTGGGAACGATGGTGATAATGTGATTTCTGATAGTGAATTTGATTGTAGGTGGTGAATTTTGTGGAGGTTGTTTTAATTTTTTATGGTGAAATATATGAGTTTGGTATTAATATGGCGATAATGGTTGTGGGCAGTGTTTCTTGAAAAAGAAACAATTGTATGACGACAGGGCATTTGATGTAACAGTGATATGGCATTGATGTGGTGCGAGTATGATACACCTTCCATTGTGCAAGTAGTGTTATACATCGCGGGAGCTAAATAAATTTACTTTTGAATAGTACAAGTGTTTAGTATATCATCATAATAGTTTAAGTGTGTAATTGATTTTGCAAGACTAGTTCACAGGTGAATTTATGTCTTTTACCATTGTATAAATAGTGTATTAATATGTATATATGTTGTATAAATAAATATGTAACGTATAAATATTTGTGTAAATAGTTTGTGGTATATATGTAATACATTGATATTGTATAAATAGTTGTGTAGTATAGATGTAATATATCAATATTGTATAAATCATGGATAAATATTTATCAATATTGTATAAATGATATATAAGCAAGAATATTCAATGTATAAGTATTCATATATTGTATATAAAATATATCAATGTTGTATAAATATATATAACCGCGTATCAAAACATATAAACAATTATGCATTACATCAATATTTATTTGACTATCACACATACTCATCTTAACAAATAAATAAATAATAAAATAGTATAAATATTCATTTTTTCCACAAAAAATAAAACAATAAGAAAAGAAAAAAATTAAAAAGAGCATCAAAAAATATAAACAACAAAAAGTGTTTTTTTTTTTGAAATTCTGTTATTTAGCCACGATTTAACCGTGGCTAAATAGTGATCAACCATGGTTGATATACACATCAAATATGGCTCTTTTATTCGAGTTGCGCCAATTTAGATAATTTTTTAAAGATGGGTTAGAAAAGTGATAAACAATTCTATGGGTTGTCCCCTCATCTCACTTTTTCGAATATAAATTTATGTCTCGAATATCAATTATTATTCAGAGAAAACTAAGTTTGTACCCTTTTAAATCAATTCATATACCTTTTTACATTTTGCCCTCCCTAATATTAAAATTCGCTCGCTGACATTATGCTAATGTCAGCATCTGCTTGTATGATATATCAATATGATATATATATATACTAACAGGATATCACAGACGATTAAGCTCAATCCTATATGATACCGATTTGGTATAAATATACCAACAGAGTATGTAACGAATATATTTTCTACTAACTTAGAGTTTAATAATTTTTTTATGTTTTTCTTAAAAAATTTCTATATGCTAATTGGGTATCAATATATCGCCAGAGTATCACAAAGGACTGAGTTCATTTTATATGATACCACTATGGTATATATATACCGCCAGACCATGCGAAATAAAAAGGGGTAAGTGGGTAGAAAGATAAATAGTTTAGGCAATTGTAAATAGTTTAGATTGGGTCTATTAAGGGTAAATAATTTCAAATTAAATCTATTTTATGTACTTTTTCCTACTATTTATTATGAGGATAAAAATTAAAAATCAGCATAAAATAGAGGTAAAAGTGCAAATGAGACTTTATTTTCTTGAATTGAATTTTACAGCCATTTGGCTTGCCTAACTAGATCAACTGATTAGAGAATTACGAGTCTTAAATACATTCAAATAGAATTAAACTAAAAAGAATTTTTAGTAGAGAAAGAAATGCCTGCATTTGTTATTTAGATTTCAAACCTTCAAGTAGGTTCCCTTGATCAGTCTTTTAGAGAATTATGCCCCTGTGCTGCAAAAGAAAGAGATTAGTCAAGTTGATTTTTCAGATAATAATAGTTATAACTGTAGAAAATTATATTTTTAATTGAAGAAAATAAAATCAAGAAAAAGATATTGAAATTGGTGATATCATATCTAATGACATGGGAATCGATAGATTGTTTTGAGATATTAGTTACTTTACCAATTTTCGAACTTTTTAGATGCAAAATTATAACTTAATAATTTTATTCAGTCATTAATTTAGATAAGATTCTATTAAGTTGAAATACATCTTTTCACTGGGGCAATTATTATAAGAATTGTTACATATTTTATAAGGAATAAGTTGATAAATTTTAGATAAAGATGGAATTAAAAATACAGAATTTGATTCAAAAAGTTGATAACTAGTATATCTCAAAAAGTTAAATGTCTCATGAAAAATAAAGCAATAATTGTGTCTCATGAAAAAGAAAAGAAGACAGAGAAAGAAAGAAATATTAACAAAAAATATAACATAGTGAATGAGATTATCTTTTTTAATCTGAGATTTTGAGATTGAGCTTTGAATATAAGAAAATTTTTGATAAAAAATATTTTTTTTAAATGAAATATTGTATGAGATAAACTTAAAATTACCAAAACTTCAAATATAAAGAGAAAGAAAGAAGTAGTAAAGTGAAAAGGAAAGGCCAGCCAATGAGGTGAAGTCTAATGGTATATTGTCTAATAATACTGCAACCATATTCGACTTTTCCACAAAATGACTAATGTTCGGATCCTTCCCTGATAAAGACCCAAACATACCAACGCGTGTGTCTCCCTATCTCACTCGCACTGCGCACTGCAACCAACTTTGCAAATTCCCAGTATTCTTTTTTGATTTGGCACAATAGTTAAGGAAAATTTTTTTTTAAAATTTATAGATTAAATAATTTTTATATTCATGTGGTCATGAATCATTTCATTAATGATAAAAAGAGAATTTAAAGATAAATTATTTTTAAATAATATTTTTTTTAGACGGACCAAAAAGAAAAGAGTGTCACATAAAATGGGACTAGAAAGAGTAGTTTGTTTGTACTTGAAATAAGGAAGAACTAATTTTAAAATGAAAAAAATGTTAAAATTGATTTTGAACTATGTGAAATAAATCATTTTAAGATGAAAAAATATTAAAATTGCTTTTGAACTATGTGAAATATATCACTTTGAGATTAAAAATGCTATTGCAGTTATCCCAAGGGACCACAAATACCCTCAAAAATTAACATCTAAAAATTTTATTGATGCGACAAGCTTTGTGGGATAATCCCTCCGCCTAAGTGTTGCTTACTAGGATTCACTACACGAAATTGAACTTTTAGAGGCGACCATAGTTGCCACAAAATCTCAAAATATTGTCACTTTTCTTTATTCTAGATTAAGAAAATATTTACCATTTATAGCAATAACAATTTGTTTTCGTTGAACACTTATAATACATTTATAATAAAGTTTTATTTCATATTTACAGAGAACTGTTTATAAAACATATATAATACAAGTTTCATTGATGGATAATATATGTGTCGCACACTTTAATAAATTTATAATATATTGTGTCAATTTCTTACTAAACAAACACAACATATTTTAAAACACTTATAATATATTTATATTACAAGCATAATTCACTTTTGATACAAGTACAGATTTATCATAGCATTGCTATATATTGCAATAAATGATAATAAATTAAAAGTTTCACTGAAATCAATAATTATTTATTAAAAAGTACTGACCCAAGTAATTTTTTTCTTTCACAATTAAGTTTAATTTAAGTAGTTTTTCCTAAAATTATTATAATTAAGTGAATTAAATTAAGCGAATCATGATCCAACTCAAGTTTTAATCTATAAAATAAATTTAAACAAATTATAACTTAATTTAATATTTATTTTAATCCATTTAAATATAATTTTAACTTAATCCGTCCATTTAATATCCCCTCGGGAATATTGGATTTCCACTTTCCAATGAAATAGTGCTACTTCTCTACTACATTTTCAATAGGCATTATTTAATTATAATACAACTACTTGAATTTCCTTCCTAACATCCATCGTAGGTCATTTAAGAAAAAATCGCCCTAGAAAATTTCCTTATTGGAAAGTTCGCCTGAGAAGATTTCCGTATTGTAAAAATGGGTTACATTTGTTGGAAATATTTTATTTATATTTTAATAATTTTGGATTATATAGTAATTTATAAATATAAGTTTAATATTAAGGTCAGACAGGTATGCCTTCGTCGACGTATCTACTTTAGCAAGGATAGTTTAGTAAAATTAAATAAATTTATTTTATTTTAATTTAATTAGTTATATAATTTTATTTTAAAATTATAGAATTTATTTTAGCTATGAGTTTTAGTTCTAAATTCATATCCTTTGATTATAATTTTATTATTTTGAATTTCTATTTTAATATAATTGGTGTATACTTTTTCAAATTTATGAGATCCTATTTAACTATAATATTTAGTTTTTAATTCGTATACTTCAACTATAACTTTGACGTAATTTTAACTAACTACCAAACCACTTTTGAATATATAATTAGAAAGATATATTACTCATTTTTATTTCAAATCCATAAAGAAATTACTTATTTTCGGATAAATTTTTTCTTCTTAAATTTCATGTGGCTTAACTTTAAAAAAGAGTCCTAAAAATGGCTCCTTGTTGCACTTTACATCTGATTCGAACTATGAACGAAGAGCCAAATCAAATCGTCGTTTAGCATAATTATCGATATGCCCAAAGAAGAATTATTCTTACTTTTTTCTAAAAGGGAAATTTAAATATTTTGGGTGGAAAAGTGTACCGAATCACAATCAAGTCCCCCTCGAAACTAAAGTTGGTAAGCAGAATTAACGAATATGGTTCAATAAATGAAATTATTCATATAATTTGAGAATAATTCTCTAATGTAATTTATATGTATTTTAAAAAAATATTTATTGCAGAGTATTTCTTTTCTGAACGAGGATTTACGCGATATAAATTCAAATAAATGAACTTCAGTAGGAGTATTGAACATCAAATAGAAAATAAAAAGAAGACTTGATCTCTTTCATTTTATGCGATATTATTTTCTTTTTTAGTTCGTCTAAAAAATATTCCCTTACTAAATTTAAAAATAATTTAACTTTTAACTTTAATAAAATAATTTTGAACCACATAAATATTTATATAATTTAAAAATAATTTAATTTTTAATCTTAATAAAATAATCTTTAATTACATAAATATTTATATAATTTTAGATGCCAAATTTCAAAAGTGTCGTTTTTCATTTAAATAAGGATGCCCTGCGAAGGAAAGGGAGTAATAAAAAATTTGTAAACGTGCATTGCACCTCTGTTTAGTGTGCGCGTGGGCTTACTTACATTCCCATTTCTCCATGATCAAAACCTACATTTACACACTTCTCCCTGTGTTCTGCAGTGTACTAAACGTTCATTCAAACAACTTAGTTGGTCAGAAAACCATACTGTAGTGTAGTATATATACACAGAAGGCAAGTAAATATGCCAATCGCCGCCGCCGCCGTCAACTTTAACCCGGTGACGACACGATATGGCGGCACACTCGCTTTACAACCATCTTCCTCCTTCCGCACATCCGTTTCTGTTTCTAATAGCGCTACCGCAGCGCGTGTTGCTTCCCTCTCGCTTTCCATGAATTCCAGCCCTAGTTTCACCTCCAACCGCCGCACATTTCTAATGTTATCCTTCGCCGCTGCTGGAAGTGGCGGTGGAGACAGTGGTGATAATTTCAACGGTGGAAACGGCGGAGGTGGTGGTGGTGGTGGTGGTAATGAGGAGAGTGGCGATCAGAAAAATAACAAAAAGGAGGCTTTGATGGCGTTGACGGAGGCAGGTACCGGAAAAATAAATAAATAAATAAATAAATAAATATATATAATAGCTTCTTCTTAGACTAATTTCTACTTCTGTACATATAATCAAATTATTTGCAGGTAGGTCGTTGGAGAGTTTGCCCAAGGACTTGAAGGCAGCGATAGAGGATGGAAGAATACCTGGATCTATAGTATTGAGGTACTTTGAGCTAGAGAGATCATCATTAATGTCATGGTTGCTTCGATTTGGAGGGTTTAAAGAGCGGCTATTGGCAGATGATCTCTTCCTCGCTAAGGTTGGAATGGAGTGCGGCGTCGGTATTTTCACTAAGGTTCGGACTCCAACTGTAGCTTTTATAAATTTGCATTTTTATTTAGCACTTATAATTGATGCAAATTATCAGTTTCCACCCTAAAGGACTATAACACTTTCTTTATATTAGTCTTATTTTCTTGTTTACTTCTCAAAATTCAAAGAAAGTGATATATGATATAAATTTTTTCATGTACTTGTGTTTTCTGAAATGTAAAAATTGTAATTTTACAATTGTTAATAAGTATCCCCCTTTTATTATAAAAAAAAAAAGGTCAATCAATCGAAATCATTTAAATTTAGAAGATCAAAATTGATTATAATCATGGGAAGGATGAAGTGACTTGATTGTCCTTTTTGATGCATTTGTAGTGTCTTCCTGATGGATGGGAGGCATACTATTTTGGATAGATGGAGAATTCTAAGCCTAGAATATGTAATATGGAAGAACTAGAGACTTTCGCGGGAAAAATTAAGAGTGCTGCAAGAGGAAAGAGACATAGGATGTAAAGGTTGAAATTTTAGGAGGATAGTTGGCATGTAGGTAATCTATGTTTGCTCAAGTGTTGGGCAGTGTTGTGAAAGGCGATCGCCTTGCACCAATGGTGAGAGGCGAGGCGAGGCGACCCTTCATCGCCTTTTAGCTTTGTGGCGAGGCGATCTTCAAAAGGCGCCAATGGCAACAAAGGCAAGAGCCAACAAAGGCGTCGCCTTTTGTATTTTCTTAAAAAACCCGACTAATTTAGGATGTTTTCAAATTAAAAGGTAATTTAGGTTTTCTTTCTAAATTTGCACAGTTGCACTCTTAGAGTTAGACTACGACTCCAACCAAATAACCCGACTAGACTTCTCCAGCAACCAAC
This sequence comes from Solanum medicagineum, assembly GCA_026153255.1. Lineage (NCBI taxonomy): Eukaryota > Viridiplantae > Streptophyta > Magnoliopsida > Solanales > Solanaceae > Solanum > Solanum medicagineum. Next base: position 2,372,076 of record JAPFFP010000009.1, on the reverse strand, counting down.
CAAACTTTTCTGGAGACTCCAAAGTCCAACCTAGAAGCTTTTCTTCTTTTCTTCTTCAGATTTCATCTTCTTGGGTTTCTTTTTTCTCCTTATTCTTCAGACTTTAGGGTTATTTCTAGCTCTATTTTTTTCTTCACTATTGACTTTGGTTTTGTTTTTTTCTCATTCAAGTTCCAGACTTTTGGTATCTAATATCTATTTTCAGTTTTTGAATTGAAATATTTGCTAACATATTATTGAGATTGAGATTTTGATTATTTATATATGCAATTAAGTATTTTAATTTTTTGGTATTAATTGAGGTGTACTTTAAAAAGGCGAGCGCCTCGCCGCTCGCATCGCCTTGTGGCAAGGCAGACCCTTGTCGTCTTTTGTCGCCCAAAACACTGGTGTTGGAGTTAAGTAGATCAACAAACCATCACTAAGAAATCATCAATAGATGAGCTTATACTAGTAGGTTATGGAATGATCTGTTCAGACAATATAAACGCCGACTCATAATAAATGAATAGCAGCGGGTGATTCGTCAAGCTCAAATTCTGTGTTTATTTGTAATATTTAACTTTTTGGATGTATTCTTCTGGAAGCATTTTTGGGTTATAAAGGAAAAAAATGTGTACTTGAAGACTTGTGTTTTTCTCCTTTTTGAATAGGCTTTTTCCTTTCTTCGTCTTGTGTTAAAATGGTTGGACCTTTTGCTGGTATTTTAATATTAAGACTTTAGTTCAACTGTGATTGGGATGAGTGCAGGTGAAATTCTACTCATATTGAAGACTCAAGAATTTTTTGGGCGAGTGACAATATAGAATAAACTAACAATGTAGGAGATCAAGATGATTGAATGTTGGGAGTGCTTTGTTCTGTTATCATGCAACCTTTAAAAATAATTGAACCAGGGGAAGTCTATTTATCCTTTCAATCTGGCTTCTTTAAATAATCATTGAACCTTTTAGTTTCTAGATTATTTCTAAGAATCCGTTGATATCCTTCTAGTACACTTTGGTCATTCTGACAATAAGAATATTTAATGTTTTTCTCTAGCTATAATAGAATATTGGGTTTTCTAACTTTTATTTTATGTATGTTATGCTTTGTAAATTTTTTTTTTTTG
>JAPFFP010000009.1:2346985-2370748 GCA_026153255.1 Solanum medicagineum | reverse complement strand
GGTGGGGGTGGGGGTGGGTAAATAATGCATTCTATTCAGTCAAAAATATTAAATACATAACAATAAGATGCTAACCATCTACACTCCTATCAATTATGAAAAGCCTATACATGCTACAGCTAGATAACATGAGAAACAATCTAACATAGTGATTAAAAACAAAATACGACAGTTTCTGTAATTACAGGACCTAAGGGTATGAATATAAAGCAAGTGAAGGTCTTTGCCAGCTGGAGATGCTTCCATCTCTGGTGTGTATATGCAGAATAATTTCCTTGCATAATGCTGAAGATACTCTCCCCTGAAATCTGATCAGTTGCCTAAACCAGATTTCCCCGATTGCGGTCAACAGCTTCAAAGGAAAAAGGAATACATTGAACAAGAAATGATATTCATATAGACCTAACTGATAAAGTTTCCTGTGATGATTAGTGAGAGAAGCATTCACAGCAACTAGGAAAAACTTGTTTCTCATGGTGAATAGTTTTTAAGTTCCATAAATGTCTCAAAGCATGCTATTGTTTGATCTTTTCTTTAGGAAGTACAGAATTCCAAAGTCATTTCTCTAGATCATGTTTTTTAACTGTTAGAAGGCAATCCTCATTGGCCGAATCCTCTTTCTTTCTTGGTCACTTGCCAAACTCCAACTACTACATTTCTTCTTTGGATTCATGCCCCATTCCACACATATACAATTAACCAACTTTTATTCCTCACATATTACATTCCTTTTGGGATAAGTCTACTTTTTAATCGCTATTACTATGGTTTGTAACATTAACATGAATCTGTACATGTCCATCTTTGTATCTGTGGATGTATGGATCTATAAGAACTTGAGTCAACAATGTTATTTTTTAAATCATGTTATATAGGGAAAACTGATTGCAAATGTTCCAACCACCTAATTTCCAAGGACTCTTTCTCAAAGATCTTAAAGGTGGCATGATAGGCTGTTCTGCCTGTTCTTTACAAACAAAAGAAAATAATAGCATTGTGTTACTCATTGTTGCAGATATTTTTCATGTGTCTCCTGTATCTATTTATGTATGAAATTTGAGATTATTTCTCTGTGCTTTCAATTGATGACTCATTTTTACCTACTCGCTATTTCTTTGATACTATCAAAATAGTAAGGACATTTATCTGTTACTTTATCTGCTTTGTTCCAGACTGCTGCTGAGTATGAGCGCCGCAGGGAAAACTTTTTTAATGAGCTGGAAATTGTTGCCGCCGACGTGGTACGTAAAAGCTCTTCTGGCAACATACTATTGTTATATCTAAGTGTCTGGCTTTGTTGATGATTCTCTATTAGATGTCATTTATCCTTGGTCAATGAGAAACTCAGATTTTAAATGGAAAATCATTGATGATTCCTTCCAAGGTGTTGTTTATCCTTAGTGAACAAGATTTTCATGGATAATCATCAACAATTCTCTCAAAGTTATTGTCAGTCCTTGTTAAATAAGATGTAAAATTACATGCTTATCAAGAAATGTGTATCATCTTGTCCATACATGTACTTTTGAAGATGGTTAGCTTCCTTAATGTGATTGAATTGCGTGATATCCATTCCCTTCTGTGCAACTTCTGTTTTTAGGTAGAGCAACTCCTCCTTGTCCCCAAACAAGTTTGGGTTAGCATTATTTTATATGATCATGATGTGCTAATATAATAGAAGTGAAAAATAAGTTACATGCGCGAGCACGCACACACAACCTATCTTATATATATATATGTATGTATGTATGTATGTATGTATGTATGTATGTATGTATGTATGTATGTATATGTGTGTGTGGGGGGGGGGGCGTGTGTGATGTATGTATGTTTGTATGTACACACACACATACTCCCTCTGTGCAACAATAGTTGTCCATTATTTACTTGGCACAGGGATTAAAAAACAACAAATCACCCTTATTAAATATAAGTTATCTAAACATTGAAAAAATGAATACTATTTAATAAACAAGGATAAAACAGATACAAAATGGTAAATTATCATTGGTTTATAAACTGGACAAGTATTGTTGGGACATCCCAAGATAGTATTGTGGACAAGTAAAGATGGACGGAGTGGGTGTGTATTATGTATGTTGTAGTAGTAGTAGTAATTACAATAAACTTGAAAGTTCTCTAACAAATCTAAAACCTATCCTCAACTAGTAGATATCAGCTATATGGATCTTTTGTGTACTGTAGGTCTTTTGAGACAATATCCTTCCCTATAATTTTAGGTCTATCTATCCCTTCTAACACCTTCAATTATCTTAGTTTTTCCCCTACAACCGATGCACATCAATAGGTTGACATAAAACATGTCCAAACCATCTCAAATGACCTCTCCTTATTTTATCCTCAATGCATGTTACTTGCACCTTCCGACATGTGGTCATTTTTAATCTTATCTAATTTGGTATGACTGCACATCCATTCTAGCATCCGTGTCTTTGTCACACACATCTTTGAGGATATGTTAGATTTTAGCATCCCAACATTGATTACCATATAACATTACCAGTATGTTCTGTAGAACTTGCCTTTTACTTTAGTAGACATCCTTCTATCACATAACACTTTGGTAGTACTTCGTTTCAACTGTCTGGTTTTAATCATATGAGTAACATCTTCATCCATCATGCATTCTCTTTTGAACACCGAGCCCAGAGCATTTTGCACCACAATCCGTGTAGTTTCACCTCAACTTCTCTCTTCTCAAGCTGAATAAACCTGCAATGCATGTATTCAGTCTCACTTCGTCTCATCTAAAAATCCTTACTCTCTAAAGTGCTTCTCCATAGTTCAAGCTTTAAACACCTTCGCTAGTTTCGTCAATTAACAAAGTATCATTAGCAAATAGCATACTCCATGGGATTGCATCTTGTATTGTTTCGTCAATTAACAAAGTATCATTAGCAAATCGCATACTCCATGGGATTGCTTCTTGTATTGTTTCGTCAATTAATAAAGTATCATTAGCAAATAGCATACTCTATGGGATCTCTTCTTGTATTGTGTTGGTTAGCTCTTCCATAACTAGGGTAATCTAGTATGGACCAAACATTGCACTCGGTCACACAGTTCTATCATTGATATTTTGTGTTTGTTCTGCTTAGGTGATGGCTGTAATAGCAGACTTCATGCTCGTCTATCTTCCTGCTCCTACTGTTTCTCTTCGACCACGATTGGCTGCTGTTAATACTGGAGGAATTGCCAAGTTCTTTTACAACTGCCCGGATAATGCCTTTCAGGTCACTAATGTTTATCAGGCCAACTTTTGTTCGGTTCATAACCACTTGGTTGTACATTAAGAAAAGCTTAAGGATAAAATCTGACTCCCTATTATATGCAGATGGCCCTGCCTGGAACATCATACTCATTGTTGCAAAGAATAGGTGCAATAGTGGTATGTAATTGTTCTGTCTTCATGCCGCATTCTCAGAGCTAAAGAACTTCATAATGAATTATTGACTGACTATCTGAATTTGTTGCATCAAATTTGTAGCGCAATGGGACTAAACTTTTCGCTGTTGGAACTGCCTCTTCCCTGGTAATATTCATCTTTTCATTTTTCATTCTAGATGTGTTTGTTACAAAGAAGTGTTTGGATTGGCTTATTTTAAGTGCTGTCAAAATGACTTTTAAGCACTTTGGAGTTTTTGGATAAAATTTAAAAGTGCTTATAAGCACTTGATTTTAAGCTAAAATGATAAAATAAGCAAAAAGCTAAAAGCTAATCCAAACAGACTCTAATACTTGTTTGTGTTTGCCTTTATCCTTACATATTCCAAGTAAACTCACTGTTGATGTTAATTTTTTTTCTGTTGAAGAATTCCCTATCATCATTCATCATTTAGTGAAGTTTTTTTTTGAGGTTTCCTTGTCCGCTGAGGTTTATCATTTTTTGAAATGGTAAGTGATTTTAGTTCTCCAGCACTAAGGATGTGCTGTTATTTTACAGATCGAGCAAAATATATCACATTTCTAATCTACTGTAGTCTTAAGCTGTTAAGCATGAAAGTGAGAAGATTTACAATGTTGAGGAAGAGCTTTTATAGTTGGCCAGTGATAGGACACCGTAGAAAGAGGTGGCTAAAACTTCCACTTTTGCATAAATGAGGAAGTTTTCCGCTTTCCTTAAATTTTAACTATTTCTCAGAGCAATTTTTCCTTGGGAAAACTAGGCTCAAAATAAACCTCCACTATATTTAAAGTATTTGTCTATTATTGAGCCGAGTTTAATGGTGCAATGGTCTGTGTAAAATATGATCTTTCTTAATTTAGATTACTTTAAGCTTCGTATGATGGCTCAATTGGACATTGGTGAAATCTTATTGTCACTATGCATGAGCCATACAGGAAAAAACCAGTGTCTTCGAGTCCAATAAGAAATCAGTACATCTGAGAGTAGGTACAAAATATAGATCTCACTGCATCCTGCTTTAGAACTTTTGTCCTACGATAATCACATCGACCCAAAATTATTTTGGAAGGGAAATGAGCTTTTTTGGGGATCTTGAATCACCTATTGTCCTCTGATCATTGATTTTGGCACGACCTTTTTCATTAATATGCAAAAAAGAGTCGTGGCTTCTATATTTGTAATTTATTTAATTTCACTCTAAACAACAAATAACACTTCTTTTCTTTGCTTTCCTTTTGTTGAATAATGTCTTCTTTCTCGGGAAAAAATCTTTCACAAGGAAACAATAGAGGTCCCAGAGGATGTACCTAAATGAATGAATTTCTTTATCACCAGGTTGGTACACTGGTGACAAACGCAGTACTAAATGCTAAGAAGGCTGTTGATAAGTCTGCTGCTGAAGAAGTGGAGAATTTGCCTGTTGTAGCAACCAGTGTAGCTTACGGTGTATATATGGCAGTTTCCAGCAACCTTCGGTGAGTGATTGGATGAGTATATACATGTATTTCCACTATTCAGAGATATGATCTTTCCCCTCATATTATAGTTTTTCATGTCCTGAGAAGCAAAGTAGAAGCTTTATCCCGATCATGCATATCTCTCCACATTGTTAAATATTATTTTTCCAAAAGAGATTCCTCCAAGATAAGCATATTAGTCAAAAAGAGATTCCTCCAAAATAAGGATCTTTCTGAAAAGAATTTGTCACTGTCACAATATTGTAAAATATCATGTAAAGTACCTGTTTACTTTCTTAACTTCGTATCTAGAGAAATATATTTCTTTTCCATCTAAGAGTGCAGTATGATTTTTTAACTCTCAAAAAAAAAGTGCAGTATGATTTTTGTGATTTTATCTTGTCCACAAAGAATATTGCTCATAGTTTCAATTAATACAGATTGGTGTTCAAGTGCAGCCATTTGGCTTCCATGCCTTAGCCTGTTATCCCACAAGGGTTTGCTCTTTTTCTTTGGGGGGGACAAGGGTCTAGATATGGCTGCGAAATGCGAGACTAATCTTAATCTGTGTGGTGTTCTTATGTCATTTTAGTCAGAGAGAAATATCCTGCAAAGCTCTGTGTCCTAAAATACAAAGTATAGATGCTTAGACATTAAAATAAGTACTCCTTACTCTCTGCAAGTAAATTGATGAGCGCGTTTCTTCTTTCTCAGATATCAAGTAGTAGCTGGTGTAATTGAACAACGGATTTTGGAGCCCATGCTACACCAACACAAGTTATTGTTGAGTGCAATGTGCTTTGCTGTGCGAACAGGCAACACATTCTTGGGTTCACTATTGTAAGATCCTTCCCTTCTTTTTCGCACAAAAGCTGTCCTTCATTTGTCCAGTTTCTTCAACTGATTAATCACATAACAAAAACTGAAAAATTGGTTTACAGGTGGGTTGATTATGCTCGTTTGGTCGGAATTCAAAAGGCTCACGATGAAGCTCCTGCCCAAAAGGTTCATGAGGCATAGGTGCATTGTCATGGTTTTGAATTTCAGAAACACAGATGTCTGCTTGTTAGACCATTTGAACGTCACAGGGGGTAGGTTAGCAGGAAATAATTTGCTTTAGTAGAGGTTATAGACCTAGCATCTTCTTAGGTCTCTCAAGTATTTATATGCGTGCTGGTAATTTGAAGATCTTATGTTATTTTTGGGTTGAGATACGTTTTTGCTTTACATTTTCCGTCCTTTTTGGGACTTCTAAACGTACCAACTATGGGATTGCGAAGATATTTGTAGATCAAATGAATCTTTTTTCGCGCTTGGAATTGGTGATATGCATTCATGATTCATGAAAATGAAGAGACTTGGGTGTGTTTGGTATGAGAAGAATATTTTCCTCCATACCAAATGCACCCATATTGAAGTTCAAGCTCAGCATGATTTATATTAGTGTATACGAGGTATTGAACCTATGAATCTATTTTCTCAAGAATGACCTTGGTCTTGAACCTTTGGCCTTTGCCCTGTGTCAAGACTTTTGACTTATGGCCTCGAAGATTTCCCTGTGCAGCAAATAGGGGTCAAAAGTTCAAGACAGTCCATTTCCAAGGTCATTGGATGTTATTTCCTATTGTCTGTGGTTTGCTTTTGATATTACATTGCAATCTTCCTTGGCATTTTTGTTTTACTACTAGTGAAGATTGGAAGTAGCCGTGTGAAATGGACGGTTCAAAATAGACAAAATAACTAAGTTGTTTAAAATTTTGCTGTGCCAAAATGCGGATCATAATTTAATCTGTCCAATTTTTGTTGAGCTTTGATTGTTTTTGTTTTTGTAATATTTCTTTAATATCCAATATAAATATAATTTTTTTTTAATTATGACTATATATAACATCAAATTATTATTATTTTTTTAGAACTTTATCTTGATAAGATTTCTCAAGGTCAATTTGGTTTACATATCAATTGACTTTCGATGAGGTGAAATAGACCGAATTGAGAAATGACGGTCAATAATCCATCTAAATTTGAACTGGTTGGACTGGTTATATTTTTATATTTTTATGGGCTATCTTTTGTTAAGATGCCATTTGTCTATCCATACATGGCACCCGATAATTAGACATCACAGATGATTTGAAGGAATTTCAACTCTTAAATAAAGCCAAATGTTAAGTTAGGTCAGGATAAATCACGTAGCTAGACAAACATATGATATGTATTCACATTATATCACCATAGTTTGAAAAAAATTATAATCTATAGCTATGCTCAGGATGTTATTACTATTTTCTCTCTCCTCTCTTCATTTCTCTTCTCTCTCTCCTCTTTCTCTCCAATCTCTTGTCAGATATACAAATACATATGTATATCAGTTGCATATATACAATTCTTTGACAGATACATTTATTCAATTTGACAGATATACATATACAATTCCTCTCTCTCCACTCTCTACCCTCTCTCGCTCATCTCTCTCCTCCCTCTATCGATCTCGTTCGCCTCTCTCATCCCTTCCCAATCTCGCTTGGCAGATATACAAATATATATGCACATCAGTTACACATATACAATTATTTGACAAATATACTCATACAATTTGACAAATATATGTATGCAATTCACCTCTCTCGACTCTCTCTCGATCTCGTTCCTCTCTCCTATAATATGTAGCTATAAATCGTAATTTTAGCAAATTCTAGCTACTTCAGCTATTTTTTTTCTTTATTATGTTTTAAATATTTACTCTTTTTGAAAAATCTTCGATTTAGTTTCTATTCCTTTGTTATGTAAGTTTTTGTTTAAGAGCAGACTCACATCCTTACTGATTGTAACTGTTAGGAAATCTTAATCTGTAAATCTGTTCAAGAAGAAGAAGAAGATGAAGAAGGAAGAACTTGTGTTCTTCTTTAGAGAGAGATTAGAGAGAAGACAGAGAGAATTTTAAGAGAGAGAGACTTTTTTCGTGGTAACACCCAATTAATTGGGTAACCTCCACGGCGACAGAATTATATATATTAATGATATCGGAATATTTACAATTACATAGAATACAAGTATACACGGATAATAAACAGTAACACCTAATATATATTATCAGGCTCCACTACCTAACAGTAGCTTCTGCTAAGCATCTTCTTGATGCCTATGTAAGCTGGAATAGTGAATATTCAAATCTAATAAAATAGATATATTTCATCTTCAAGTGTTTTAGGAGTAATTTGGTAAATCAAATATATTTTTTCTTGTCATCCCTGCTTAATCTAAGTTTATGTTCTATCACTTTTTCTCAGCGTTTTACCAATTTCAATGTCATGATAGTTCCATAATGCTGTTTGTTCTAATGGCAAAATGATTGTGAAAGATTCAATCAAATTTGAATTGCTCACATCACAATAGGACTTTTTATTTAGAAAACATGATTTTACTGGTGTAGCTAAAGTATCAGTGTTGTAATATATAAAATATACAACTTTGGGGTAATTTCTAAAATGGAAAAATTACGCGGAAAGTTAACATATACTAATTAATTAGCTAACATAGCTATAGTTTGAATTATTACGACTCGCGCCAAACATCTAAATTTAATTATAGTTTGTATTATTGTATAATTCGCGCATATACAAATACTTTGTGCGAATACAGTTTGAGGTTCTTTTTTTATATTCATACGATTTATACAAACGTAGTGCACGAATCAAATTGTATAGTGCAATATGCAAATACTGAAAATTGTATAGCGAATTATACAAATGCTAAGTGAATTGTACAATCATTGCTATAACTATAGTTACGAAATATAATTATCCAAACTATAACTATGCAACATAATTAAGGTATTTTTAAGTGGTTATATGCCAAGAGCTTTTTGGTCCCAAAACAAGTTTTTAGTAGATTTTGGGATTTAATTTTTAAAATTTCACAAAAGATGGACAATTTATATGGCCAAACATATTTGTCAAAAAGTGTTTGCAATATCTATGGCTAAATAGTTCCTAAACTAAACTGACTAAAAGTTAGTAGACTATTAAGTAATACTCAAGCAGCTAATCTGAGGATTAATCTTTCTGAAGCTATTAATTATCTGTTAATTCAGTTATCTTGTGTTGCACAGTAGACAGTCTTATTAAAGGAGTTAACAAGATTCACTTGGAAGAAATTTTCAACTTAAAGAAACAACGTTGACTTGTTTAATTTAATGATGATTGTCAGTGAGTCTATTAAGCAACCTTAACACATATATATTTTAATAAGAAAAGAATGTGATGACCAGCTAATTGATTTCTTAATCTTAACATATAAAATTATTTCATTCATCAATTATATTTTGTGGATTCAAAGTTGCTAGATGATATGTAAGGTAAAGATTCAAAATCAATTCTCTTTGTTAACAAGCTCGTCGACTTTATTTTTTTCAAAGATAATTTTAGTTTTTTGTTGAACAGAGAATACAGAATATACTACAGGATATAGTATTAAACTTTTAACAAGAGGCATCTTTCCTAATTTTAGAGAGTTGGGACTACAGATTCTAAAGTTTGTTTTACATATTCAACTTAATTGGAGAAATGAACCAAAATTTTAATCATAGTGTTCATCGAAAGACAATAAGACAAATATATTAAGACAGACTATTAGCTTCCAAAAGAAAAAAGTATGTGTAAATTACTTTGTCATCTATCTTTTTATTTTGAGTATAACTAATAGTGAAATTAACAGCTTCAAAAGTAAGGCATGTCATATTTTACAACAGGTAAACTTATAATACTGTTATTATTTTATTATTTTTGGATTTTCCTTGGTATTCAATATTCATATTTGAGTCCGATTAAATTCTGAATTCGCATACCACTGGATCAGTATTTTTGGGGCTGACGCTCCCAATTAAGATTATTTCTATTGGTAGCGCTTGAACTTGAGACTTTTGATTTAGGATGGAGGGATACCGATCAGTGGTAGAGTTAGGATTTTCTGCTCGAAGAAGCCAAAGCGGATTCCATTTGGCTTCTAAATCTATTATATATACTTAACAAATAATTTTAACCATATATAAATAGTATAATTTCTTGCGAAAGAGGATTCAGATGAACCCCTCGACTCTATCTGGCTCCACCACCCCTGATCCCAATCATTCCACCATAATCCATACTGATTAAAATACTGTTGATTTATACTATCAATATATATATATATAACACATAACTCATGCCAAGAAGTATATGTTCACTATTTTTCCATTCTCTTTTTTCTCTCTACATAGTATTCTCTGAAGCATGTCTACATGTGACAAATCTAAACTGATTAGCATTTCCAAAACAGTGTTAATTTGTGGTTTAGTCCTATACTTAGGATTTATTATCTTTTTTAGTGACTCTAATTGTCCATCTTCTCAACTATTCTCTTCTTTCAATTTGAAATGGGCACTTTTTAGTTCACAATCAAATGTTGCATCACAATCCAAAAGTAGCACTAACATTAGCCACCTTCTTTTTGGACTTTTAGGTTCTGAAAAAGCATGGCATCATAGAAAATCATACATAGAATCATGGTGGAGACCAAATGTTACAAAAGGATATCTTTTACTAGATGTTCCTCCAAAAGGTGATCTTTTCCCATGGTCATCAAATTCACCTCCTTATAAAATATCTGATGATGTTCCAAAACTTGTTAAGGAAACCAAACATGTCGATGCGACGGTTCTAAGGTTGGTTCATGGGATAATGGAGGTGTTTAGAGAGGCACATGAAGGTGTAAGATGGCTAGTTATGGGAGACGATGATTCAATATTTTTCGTGGATAATATGGTAGAAATTCTCGCACAATATGATCATAGGAAGTATTATTATTTTGGAGGACATTCGGAATTTATATTATCGAATTATTGGTACTCATTTAATCAAGGCTTTGGTGGAGCTGGATTCATACTGAGTTATCCTTTAGCTAAAGCATTGGCAAGAGATATGATGCCTTGTTTGAAGAGATATGCTCATTTGAATGCTGCTGATAGAACAACAATGACTTGCATTGCTGACATTGGTGTCAATCTATCTCCTCTTCAAGGCATTCATCAGGTAATTAAGTTAATCACATAATATACAAGTTGAATATCATATAAAAATTAAAAAAAGGTGGGTTGGACGCTTTGGAGTAAAGAATGAGATTATTGCGGATACACTTGACAATATAACATGCTACCTAGTGACGGATGTATCCAAGGAGTCCAATTGACAACTGACATGCCCTTTTGTTGAAAAATTATGTTGCATAGCTAGATAGTTTAAAAATCTTCATCTTTTTTTTTTTTTTTTATATTTTACTTTTTCTTAACTTGCAGATTGATCTACGTGGTGATTTATCGGGATTTCTATCATCCCATCCAAAATCTCTACTATTGTCTCTTCATCATTTTGACATGGTTGACTCAATATTCCCCTCTATGGATCGTGCCCAATCAACATTCCACCTCCAAAATGCTGCACAATATGATCAATCACGTATGTTACAACAAACCATATGCCACCATAGGTCTAAAAGTTGGACCTTTTCTATTTCTTGGGGATATTCAGCTCATATTTACGAAAAAATTATGCCGAGAAGTTGGATACAAAGACCCATTGAAACATTTAAAACATGGGCAAGAAGTCCTAATCCACCACATTATATGTTTGATGTTAGAAGTCCTTCTCAAGATCCATGTGAAGCTCCTCATGTATTTTTCTTCAAGTCCATTGAGAGAACACCAAGAAATGAAATTCTTACAACATACACTAGAGCAGGGCCTCGAGGGATTGGAACTTGTTCGTACACTGGAAATCATTCTGCAGAGTATGTTTCTGAAGTTTATGTTTATTCACCAGCAATAAAACGTATACAGGTAATGATTTTTACTTCCATAATCTCCTTTTTCTTTCTTTATAAATATGCAATATATATAGTATAAATTTCCTTCTTATTTATATAATCAAGAAATTGGTTTTAGTCAAAATATGTTTTTTAATAATAATTCATTCAAATTAAATCGCTATTTTTGAGGTTACTACTTCCTCCAGTTGATATGTTGCGCTTTTCAAAAGTCAATTTAATAAGTTGAATTAAATTAAATTTAATTTGATTTTTTAAACTAAAAAAATTAGATATTCAAAAAGTATATGAAAAGTATAATTAATTGTAACTTTTTTTATATCAATATAATAAAAAAAATAAATCTTAAAATGTTAATAAAAAATTTATATAGTTTCACTTTAAAAATAAAAATTATGACAATTACAAAAAGGACGAAAATAGTGCTTAAATACTGTCTCTGATAGCTTGGTGGGCTAAATTTGTGTGAAAAAAAAACCCTTAAAATAATTTGACTTCAAATTTAGACGCATAGTTGAGCTTCAAGCATAAATATTTGGGCTTTATGAAGTTTAGTTTATAAAGTTTATAGTCAATATTTTTTTTTGTAATCTCCAAAATACCCTATCTAAAACAAAATTTTTAATTATCTATTTATTCAGTTTTCATCATTCATCTATGTTTATATTATATTATTTTTGAATTTAGGTATATTTTTTCGAAAATACTAAATATATTTTAGTCATTTTAATTTTTTTACTAAACCCACTAATTTTTTAGTATTAGTTAAATTTTTTTAATTCAAACACATAATTGCTTACTTTTAAAATCAGTTTCAATATCTGAAACTGCTTTCAACACTTCTATGCTTGTGAACTACTTTTAATTAGCTAATCCAAATTGGCTCTGTAATTACTTTGAAAATGAACAAAAAAATTTCGTCGATTTCATCGATAAATTTCTGAGATTATTTCCATAACTTGCATTGTTTGAATATATATTATAATATAAAAGAAACATTGGTAAGAGGGGAAAAAAAAACAGATTATAATATTAACTTCTTTATGTTTAAAAAGTAGGTCGTCATGTCAAACATAAAATAGGTTATTAATTTAATTAGTTTGGTAAAGGACTTTAATTTTCTGTAATTAAAGATTCTTTAGACCATTTAGAATTGCAGTCAACATCATTTAACGAGGGTTTTCTTAGAAAACTAATCATGAAAACTATGATTTTCATAATTAAGACAAAAGATTAGCTCCAAATGAAATATGTTAGCAAATTTTTAAGCCGTCCAAACTACTACTCTTTCCATACCAACTTATATGACATTTTTCGCTTCTTGATTTTAAACTATGTGAAATTTGACCAATATTTTGAAAATATACTTTTTTTATACTAATATTAAAAAAATTACAACTTATAATAGTTTTTGTATAGTTTTTGAATATCTAAATTTTAATTTTAAAATATTGAGTTGATTTTAATACAATTTATCTTCAAAACAGAGTCAAATTAATTCTTAATGATAAAACAAATCACATAAATTGAGACATATAAAGCAGTATAGATTATTGACTCTAATTAAGCATTGCTTAATAATTTTGGGACAACAAAAACAAATTATGTAATCCGAGAGTAGGAAAAAACTTGTTTCATAGAGATAAATATAATCCTACTCTTAATTAATTATTTATTAGATGTATTATATATAATGTATTAACTTTGCATAAAATGTATACTATGTGTTGATACATAAATATAGGTTAAATCGTGTGTTTATACACAAGGTATAGGCTACGTGACATAAATTCATAAATAGACATAGAGCATAGTTTCTTTTTGGCGTTTTGTAATTCTTTACAGACTTGGCTTTAGTTGTATATCACTTTTACAAAAGATCTTTATTATTTTACACATAGGAGATGTTATTTTTCGTCTAGAACTCTAAATAAATAAAAAATTATTTTTTTTCTATTCGATTTGTAAGTGATTATAAAAGATCTTTTTCTCGTTTGTTTGGATAGTCACTAAAATCATGAGGATACGATATCTTATGATTACATATAAATTAAAAATAAAAGAAAATATTCTTTTCAAATCTCTATGAATCATAATCCTATTACTAAAGTTTAATTAAACATTAGAAGATAAAAACGAACATTTTTTTTTAATATAAGGAGTACAAAACAAAAAATTACACACACATAAAAGAAAATCCCATTTTTAAATTTTATTTTAACTTCTTTTTATATTTATTTTTTCTCCAGATCGATAGATGTGAATGTTGTGACATCATTCATGAAGATGGATCCAACAAGGCCAAGGTCAAGTATAGGGAGTGCAAGGAAGATGAGATAATAGCTTGATATATTCATTTTATTTTTCTCATTTTTCAACTAAATTTACCAATATCGTGAATGCCTGAAATTAACACATATTTGGATACATTTTTCAAAGGAATGCTTTCATTTTTATTTTATTTTATTTTTTATTTTATTGATGAACAACCACTCTTGCCACTTGGGATCTTCATCATTTTAATTAAATAAAGAAAAATAGATTTCGAGCTGTCATGCCCCGGGAGGATACCCTAAACGTAATTGACACTCGGAGACTATTGCTAGCCCCAAGTGAACCACCTAGTCTCACTGCATTCGTTCAATCAACTCATAAGCGGAAGATATAAGAAGGTAATAAGCTAACAGTGGACTATCACAATCATTATCATAAGAAATATGAATTAAGCAATTCAATAGGAATGAGAAGTGGGAAAATAGTCAATTCCGACATCAACTATCAACTGTCTATGTCAATGAAACTTATATGACTATCCTCTAAGAAGGTATCATGACATGCCATGGCTACCACAGTCTAATGAAATAAATCTAGAATAGATGAAAAAAAAGATAACATGTCCCCCGAAAACAAGGGAGGACTCACCAAGTCTCCGTCGGAATCCATGAACCTCAACGATTGGGTTGTTGAAGCCCTTTGTCTCTAAAATCTGCATCATAAAGTGATGCAGCGCCAAAGGGGCGTTAGTACGTGGAATGTACAATACGGGCTAAAGTAAACAGTATATGAAAGTGTAACATCAACTGATCAATCACTCATCTTCACTCAGAGTAAAGGGCAAAATTCTATCACCTCGCTATCCATCAAGACATCAAACAATCACATCACATCGGAGTTTTATCATCATGAAACCTATATGGGAGTTTCTTGGACCTATATCCATCACCTATGAGCAGATGATGGTACAATGAAGTGATGTCGTTGCTGCATCCGCCCAGTACCTTGCCGGGGTGAAAAGGTGTAAATCAGGGATTTATAATAATAACAAGTCCTATTTTGGGACTAAGGAAACATCCGTTCTCACAGACCAATCCTCTGCTACGCTGGCCATGTAGGTAATGAGTGCAAGTGAGACTCACTCTTACTCATTTTCAGTGCTCAATACTCCTCCCAATATTTGACATGCTCATAAGTCTATCAATTCATCAAGGATTTCCATCACTCAACCTCTACGGGCAAGACTATCTTTTCAAATTCAAGTGAATATATTCATCCAACCCTATCCATATTGTTTTCAGCTATCACAGTCATCACTCACATCACCTCAGGACCCAGACTCGATCAAACATCACATTCAGACAATCAAGGCTCTAGACATCCCCCTAAGTTCATTATTCAAGTATTTACAGAGAGAGTTCGTAAGAGTTAGATCAAAGTCACATGATAATGTATGTATACAGTAAACTTTAAGCATGATGATCATCAATTTAGGATGCAAAGTATAATTAAAAGAATATTTTCAAGAGATAAAGATAATATCCAAGACTTTCATGATAATACTCAAGAACTTTCAAGAAATCACTGTTCAAGACTTCTAAGTATCAATTATACATCCTAACTCTTTATGGGGTACATGGAAGAACAATTCCATGCTTCTGGGTAGCCTTTACATACTTGATATTGAAGAATCCTCAACTTTCTTCACGAATTTGGCCCTTGACTTGAAACCCTCCTCTCTCCTTCTTCTTCTTCTCTCAGAACATAGTTTAGACTTAGGAATAAATAGGGTTTTAAAACCCTTCCGTACATACTTAAGCTTAGGAGTATGTTTTGGGTATTAAAGATGGGTTGGGAAAAGTCGGGAATACCCCTCCCTAGTTAACGAGAAAATCAGTCCGTTTTTATATAGGTGCGCGTCGCGCACCTATACTAATTTTCCATTTTTCGCAAATTCCAATTTACGTTGAAAAGTTTACGAAATGAAAAAAAATGTTACGTGTGTTTTGCGTCCAGCTGCGTTGCGCCCTTGGGACGGAAACCTTATTGTTTCTGCTACTTTTTGAGAAAATAAATTTTTGACCCGGTTGCTCTTAAATCGGGCCGAGACCATTTTCTGGCTCGATTTTCCAGGCTGATCACAAATCCGATCTCGAATTTCCCATCGAATCTTTGGAAGATGCGCTACACACACGATGCATTTTAGGGGCATTTCGATAAATTTTTACAGGGTGTTACATGAGCTTAGTTTAAAAAAACTGTAAACTTCAAGTGAAGGAAAAATATAAATTCAATTTAAAGAAAAATATAGATATAGTTGGGTAAACAATAGAAATCTCACTAGTTTAGCACTTAGTTATCTCTTTTCCCTTCAATTTTCATTGTTGCAAATTCTACTATGAATTAGATCTCGCAATATGTATTTATTGCAATCAGATACACAAATTCGAGATGCATGTTAGGCAGATACATATAACTTCATATGTCTAATTAAGGGATATCATTGAAAAATTTAGAACATTGAAATTCTTTCAATTTTTAGAGAATCCATAAATTTTATACTTCTCAAAAATTTTTCTCCAATAATTTTCAGCCTTTTTGATTCTAAAGAATGGTGAATATCATTGTATTCTTAAGAACCATGTATCTGGGATTTAATGGAAGAAGCATACATGTTAGGCAAATACATATGACTTCGTGTGTTTAATTAAGGGATATAACTGAAAAATTTAGAACATTAAAATTCTTTCAATTTTTAGAGAATCCACAAAATTTACACTTCTTAGAAATTTTTCTCCAATATTTTTTAGCCTTTTTGATTCAAGAATGGTGAATATCATTGTATTCTTAAGAATCATGTATCTGGGATCTAATGGAAGAAGCATACATATACATATTCAAATACTTCATTACTTAAGGACACAAAGATCTTAATTAACATTGATATTCATTGGATATAGATGTTTCTCATAATAAATCTTTTGTCAAACAAAATTAGATACAAGTCTTAATTAATATTACTACTTATTGGATCCACATGTATCTAATAGCAATTCTTCTATGAAATAAAATTATATACAAGAAATGTAAAATAACATCATCAAATACATATCATTACATTGAATACAAAATAAGATGCAAAAACTTTGAGATTGAAAGATACATAACATTAATTTTGAATACATATAGAAGATTTTCACAATCACGTTTAATCCTTCTCCTTTTAGTCTCTCCTTCGCCATCTCCGGTGAAAATAATGTGTTAATAGGGATACAATACATTATAATGAATTTATCAAAAATATACTTGAAAAATATTCATTGAATCCATGGTTTCAATGATAAGGAGTTTATGAAGTATTCAAAAGTGAATATGAACTGTTTGGCCAATTCATCGATCAACTTCGAAAGCTTTCTTTGTAACAGTTACTTCGAGTTGATCTTTCTAGAAAGGAACGATGTAGAATAAAGTACGATTTCAGAAGATTTCTTCGGCCATGGTGATGATATCTTGAGAAGAGAGTAGATTAATCATTGTTGGAATGAAATTATACAGTGAAATTCAAATTTTGTCTACGACTAGTAGAATGGACCATGATCCTTAGATGGGATTTTGTGGTTCACCCCAACAACTTTAATGAAAAGATATTTTCATCTTTTTCACCCTTTTCCAGTCAAAGTCTTGACATTTTGGGATTATTTTAAGTCCTTTATCAGTACCATGTGAGTCTTTTCTCTTATTAACAATTAGAATCTTTTGAGAGAAAGATTGAAGAGAAGAAGAGCTAGGACTACAAGTGTTTCATCATCGATCTTTGAGTTTTGATTGTAATCTCAATTTTCTAGGTATGTAAGTGTGAGACCCTATATTTCTTGTCTTGCATAGAATACATAGTGTGATATATTATATAAGGTGTATATGATTTTGTATGGTACATTAAGAGAATAAGACTACAAACTAGTGGTATAAGGAGCTAAGGTTTTAGGTCAAAGGAATCCTTTAAGCAAAGGTTTGGGGTTAAAGAAATGGCTCAGAACCTCGCTCTTCGGAAGGTTTAAGTTATGTTTCACCTTTTGGATGAGACTAAGTGTCAGCCCCAGGAGGGTACCCAAGACGTGGCTAGCACCCTAGTCCCAAGTGAACCACTTGACCTTATCACATCCTTTCATTTTTACATTCTACTAATCAACGGAAGACATAAAGAATATAAATGGGCACGTCTATCTAATCTCAAATAATAATATAAATGAAAGGCTAGTAGAAAGAACTAGCTCACAATCTTAACAATCAACATTTGACTCTAGTCTATGAAGCCTCTATCACTATGAGGTGGTGCCAATGACAGACCCATAGCTACCTCAATCAATAATAAGCTAATAAATGTTTAACTCTAAAGCAAGATGAAAATAGCATATGAATCTTCCAAAGTAGGATAGGCTCACCAATCAGCTGAACGTCCAAGATCCTCAACGATGCACCTATTAATAATCTCTAATCCTGTATCTAGATCATAAATTGATGCAGAGCCGAGTGATATCAGTACGTGGAATGTACGGTATGTAAAATAGTTGAATTAAATCGAAATAGGTAGAATAATATGAAACAACAATCAACTCAATATAGAAATCAATCAACATGTCAAATGTCTAGCTAAAGCAAGAATAAAGAGTAGACAAGTGACCATCAACCCATCAAACCTCATCAATCAAATCCAACTCATCTTAACTCAGAGTACTCAGTTTGAAAACTTTTTAGGAATTTCTCTTATCCGACAACAATCACTTATGAGCCAATGATTGTACAACAATCTCATTGATATTGCCGCAACCGTTCCATACTTGCCAGGTAGGTAATGGATCGAAACCATTATGGACAAGGCCAAATGGAGACAACAATTTATAGGTCCTTTATTGATTTCAGGGACTTCTAATCAGAGGGAACCTTATCATAATGTGATGTGATGGTCCTAATCCTCACCTACGCTTGGCTACGTAGTTTGACGAGTGCAAGTTGGATTAACTCTTACTCTTTCGGTGCTTGATACACCTCCCATGACTCAATACTCATAAAATAATCCATCCAATCAAACTATCATAATCAAATCATCTCAATCAGCCTCGTGGAGGCACTATCTTTTTATCAGTCTCATAGAGACACTAATCATCCTCACCAATCAATAGCTCAAGGATTAGAATAATCATTAGGAAACAATCGAATAGACAAATTATTAGAGTTCATTTAGGAAGACTCATGGACCATCAAATACTATTATTCTATCATCATTCTCACATTCTCAATCATAGTCTCTATCAACATTCTCAATCAAAGCTCTAGACTCTATCCCTATCTTCATCCAGACATGCTTTCAAAATTATCATGCAGGGTTATGGAAATATCTCATGAAAAATATTCAATTCAAGAAAGATAAGTTTATGCTGATCATCAACATATGAAAATACATGTAAGTAATATAAGTTTCACAAAAATCTTCAAGAAACATTCAAAAATCATGTATGTAGACTTATTAGACTTTCAACTCTTCTATGACCATCTATGGGGTACATGAAAGAACAATATCATTCTTTTAGTTAAGCCTTAGATACCTGGAATGAAGTTTTACCAATCAACCGTCAAGAATTTCCTTGAATTCTTCAATCTATGCTTCCCCCCTTTTCTCTCTCAAGCCCTAGTCTTTCAAGTGCTTAGAAAAGGACTTAGAATGAGATTTCACACCTATTTACACATCAAAATGATCTAATTCGATCATGTTTGAGTTTAGGAGGGGTTGTGAATTGACTGGAATGCCCCTCAAATTAAAAAGAAAAAGTTCACTTAGAAAATGCTCGCGGACTGGGCACAGACACATGTTTTTTTCCTATTTCTTTTTACAAACGAGTTTTCAATTTCTGTCAATCTTTTTTTTTTAAAATATAAGTGTTAGTCCGCGTCCCAGACGTGTCGCGCCTTGGGTGTGCATCAACACTGTTTTTCATCTCGGATCAAAAAATTATTTTTCAATTTGGTTGCTCTAAAATGTAAACGACACCATTTTCCTACTCAATTTTCCATGTTCATTACATATCCGGTCTTGGATTCGCAAACAGAGCATGGGAAGACGCATTACACGCACATCTCTATTTTAGGGGTATTTCAGTAATTTTATTAGGTGTTACACTAAGAGTATCTAATTTGCTAATAATAGAGTGTTAAGAGGTATTTTAATTGCAATATGTTAAGTTTTTGAGTCAAGAAAATTGCGAGACAAAGGTTAACAGAAGTTACCGTAAGCTTCTAGCTAGTCTAAGAAATCTTTTCTTAATTTTGGGTTAAACGTCTAAGACTATTTCTCCCAAAATATAAGGATTTAAAAAGGCCATGACCTATCAAATCGAAGGTCAATGAGTCTACTTTGTAACGCATAAAATCATTTATCAAATCAACTTTAGAACAAAAGATTATGACTGTTATATCGTGGACTATCCGAGCAGAAAAATTGATCGCGAACCAAATCGGTCCAAGAAAAGTTATAAGTCGGCAATCTGACATTTTAAGACTCCAAAATATTTCTTATATTCCAAAACAGTGATAAAACTGAAGAAAGGGTTCCCATGAAGTCCTTAGGTGTGTCTTTAGCGACTCCTATCATTAAAGTCCACCAGTGTCTAGAAATGCGTTCTTTATACTTTGTAATCATTTCACCTCCCATTAGCTGTATTTTGAGCTATTTTTAGAAGATAGTAACTTGTTGTTGTTACTGGTTCTTCTAGATTTACAATTGGTTTGCCAAGGTAATAATCTTGAGACTCTTTTGTAATCGTTTTTATGAAATTCTACAGACGTTTCATGACGTTAAGGCTATATGATTATCGATTTATGCTCAATTATGAACTATTTATAGGTGTATGTAAGTTGCATATATATAGTGTTTGCAAAGCTTATGATGTAAGGAATAACTTTCATAAAGAAACTTTGGGCATTCAGAGCTTCATCGGAGAGGTATGTTCAGGCTAAGCTTTGTCTCTCCTTTATAACATGAAATTTGAGAAACTTTCAAAGCATCAAATGCGATATCTTAAATTCTATTGCTAGAAAGACCTTCTGTTAAAGACATTGGGATCACAACTAAATTATTTTCATGATGATATTAGGTTGATGTTCTATTCATTTGATAAAACTGGACATTCAATATCCATATATAAATTTATCGGCTTTCTTCGTTTCATGTCCATGTGTTTAGCTTGTACTCTTTTTTGAGTGGTGTCACTTTAAAAAATATAAAAGAGATATTATGAAGGAAATAGTAGTTATAATCAGTCCTCCTTTCTCGCTAAACTATATTTGAAGAATGTAAAAAGTAATATATTGATTTTTAATAATCGTAAACATAATTCTCCTGTTTAAACTACTAAGACACTTGATTTTTTTAAATACTTTATCGTTTGCTAATTATTAAGGAACCAATAGTGTAAGAGTTAGGTGAAGCAACTTAAACTCCTTATGAATATCTTCAGAGTTAAGGTATCATTCTAAAAGTAGAATGAAGTTTTTAAACTTATCCACAAGTCATACGTATATGTTACGATAGTAACTATGACATTATGAGAATAAGAGTATCAATGAGCCAAGATTATCTGAATTTGTGCTGTGGTACGATCCATTTCCTTTGGAGCTGACAATCACATACCTTAAAGAAAGGTGAAGCACAGACTAAAGGAGAGAGATTCAATCCAGAACAAGAAGATTATGCTGAAGTATCACTGAAGGAAAGAAAATTAATTAAGAGATGATTGACAAGCTGAAGAAGGAAAAGACATTTAAATCAAGAGATGATTGAAGAACTAAAGAAGGAAAGACATCTAATCCAGATGGATATATTCCCAATCAAGGTTTCTCTTTCATCCTTGATTGGAAGAATTCCCTTGGGTCATGTAATCACCAATAGCTAGTTTTAGTTGGAAGCCTCCTATATTAGCCCTCTTTCTAGATATAGTAGTTTTGTATTTTTGAGAAAATAATCTAGGCTAAAAACTCTATTATTCTACTCTATAAAGGCATTGTACTCGTGTGTGAATAATTCTAAACAAAGAGAGAAAAAGATGAGATTTTTTAGACTAGGCTTTCTTGAGAGGAGTTGAAAAAAATTTCTGATCTGCGCACTAGACTCTGAGAGAAATAGTTTGTAAACACCCTTTCACTTGAACCTTAAAAGAACCCGACTGACCAAGGGGACTGGAATAGGCACCACATTGGTGATCCTATCTAGTATACATCACTGTGTATCTTCTACTTTCTGCCTTAATTTTTATGTTGCTTGCTAAGTCAACTACTCATTGAACTCAGTCAATTACCAAATAAATTTCAATTCACCCCCCTCTTTTTGACTATCAATTGGTATCAGAGAAAGGTCTCACCTTGTAAGTCTAATAACTTGTGAGCAAAGATCAAAATGGCCAACAATCTGATTCCTAGAGCTATCCTTCAAGATGACCACTCTTCAAATCGTCCTTCCTACTTTAATGGTATGCACTACTGCCACCGAAAGGAACGATTCAAAATCTTCGTTTAGTCCACTGGCTATCAGGCTTGGCTAGTCATGAAAAAAGGTCCTAAAACTATTCCTGGCATATCTGCTGAAAAGCTCATTGATCTGGAGCCCTTATAAATTACCAAAGCAGGAAGTTTTATAGACATCAAATGTCACAGCCATCGGTCTTCTCTACTATGCTGTAAGTGGATCTGAGAATGGCAAAATATCAACTTGTGAAACCGCAAATAAGGTGTGGGGAAAACTTGAAGTTACCTACGAAGAAACAAGCAAGGTCAAGGAGGCTAGAATAAATGCTCTCATCAACGAATACAAACTGTTCAAAATGGTTGACGATGAAGACGTCAAAACAATGTTCTTCAGATTCAGCCAAATAGTCAGTGAGCTGAAATCCTTGGGTATGCTATATGCTTATTCACTACAAATCAGGAAACAGATTAGAAGCCTTACCAAGGCTTGGGAAACAAAAGTTTTTATTCTGGAAGAAAGTGATCTGCAAACTATGACATATGATGAACTGTGTGGAAACCTTATGGCATATGAGCATAATCACATCCAGTGATACCAGAAAGATGACAAGAAAAAATTAGTCACCTTCAAAGCAAAATTCCTCACTGAGGAAGAAAGTTGGATGAAACTAACAATGAGGGGATGACACTGGTCACTCGAAAAGTTAGACAGATGCTCAGGCAACAGAGATAAAGGCCACAGTAGGAGTCTAGGCAAAATGAGCGAAATGATGATCGTTGCTATTATTGTGGAAGACCTGGACATAGTTATCATAATTCTCCAGAACTGAGGAGGAAGAACCCCGGGAGAAGCAGTAACCCAAAGTCACTAGGCGCATGGAGTGACGAAAAAGGATATGAGAAAGATCCAGCTGAAACTACAAACATCTTTTTCATGGCACTTGGTGAAACCAGTGAGGTAAGAAACTCTATATGTCCAAATTATTATGATCTTCAAAACACTATTGATATGCTTACTGATGAACTTTAAAAGGTCATTGATGAGTATAACGTGATTCTTAATGAAAATAAAAACTGGGAGATTCTTCTTGAATGAAGTCAAGCTGAAGTTGACTTACTTCAAGAGGAGCTTGATGAAGTTAAGATGCATATAAACAACATCAGCAAATCAACAAGTCATCGCTTCTTTCGCTCAACAACAACTTTTTGTAAAACTAAACCAAAAACCTTTGA
>JAPFFP010000009.1:2325217-2346885 GCA_026153255.1 Solanum medicagineum | reverse complement strand
AACATCAGCAAATCAACAAGTCATCGCTTCTTTCGCTCAACAACAACTTTTTGTAAAACTAAACCAAAAACCTTTGATTTAAAAAATAATGACTTTTATAAACCCATCCGTTTCACTTGTGGTGAAGTTGGTCATAAGTCCTTCAGTTGCAACACTATTAAAATAAGAATATGGATTTGGAGACCAAAAGTATCTACTGCTAACGATCAAGGACCCAATGAAAATTGGGGACCTAAAACAAATTGATTGCTTCTTGATGCAGGCACTCCCAAAGTAGTCTTACAAGAAGGGAATGTAGGTTGCAGACAGCGGGTGCTTAAGACATATGATCGGAAAGAAAGAAAATTTCAAAAGTATTAAAAAATTTGACGGAGGGTATGTCAGGTTTGGTGACAATTCAAAAATGTGAAGTCATAAGTGTCGGCATGATTACAATCAGCCTATCACGTGATCTCATCGAGGTTTATCTGGTTGATGGACTAAAGCATAATCAGTTAAGTACAAGTCAGCTCTGTGATGTTGGCTTTGACATACACTTCAATGCTGCAAAATGCACCATCACAAACCTATCAAAGAACATTACTATTGTAAGGGATGGAGTGGAAACCATATGCATGCTGAAAAATGTAGATCTTCCCACTCTCACATGCTTAATGACTATTACAAACGATCCATGGATTTGGCACAGGAAACTTTGTCATACCAATATGCATGCAATTGAAAAACTGTCTAGACTTGATCTAGTCATTGGACTTCT
Organism: Solanum medicagineum; assembly: GCA_026153255.1. Taxonomy (NCBI): domain Eukaryota; kingdom Viridiplantae; phylum Streptophyta; class Magnoliopsida; order Solanales; family Solanaceae; genus Solanum; species Solanum medicagineum. The sequence continues at coordinate 2,346,128 of JAPFFP010000009.1, read as the reverse complement.
GAAGTTAATATTTGAGAAGGACCATCCCTGTGATAATTCTCAGTTTGGAAAACAAATTAAATGTTCATTCAAAGCCACAAACAACGTCATAACTTCAAAATCACTGGAGCTGTTGCACATGGATCTATTTAGACCTACAAAAATGGCAAGTATTGGTGGTAAATGTTATGCTTTCGTAATTGTTGATGATTATTCCCATTTTACTTGGGTTATTTTCTTATCTCATAAGCATGAAGCTTTTATGAATTTTTAAGATTTCCATAAAAAAGATTCAGAGAGAAGCGGGATATTTTATTATTAACATTCATAGTGACCATGGAAGAGTGTTTGAAAATAAGCTCTTTAAGAATTCTGCAATAATAATGGTATCTGTTAGAATTTCTCTTCACCCAGATCTCCATAGTAGAATGAAGTGGTTGAATGAAAGAATTGTTCACTCTAAGATACTACTCGTACCATGCTATTGGATTAGGGCCTACTAGACCATTTCAGGGCAGAAGTAGTTAGTACAGCCTGTCATGCTCAATAGGTGCATGATCAAACCTATTCTTAGAAAGATTCCTTATGAACTCTGGAAGGGGAAGAAACCTATGATTAGCTACTTCCACCCCTTCAGATGCAAAATGCTATGTCCATAATAATGGTAAGAACAATCTTAGTAAGTTCAATCCACGAAGCGACGAAGGTATATATCTGGGATACTCTCCTTCTAGCCGTACTTTTTGAGTCTTTAATAAGTACACTCTTAGTGTTGAAGAATATGAACATGTTGTTTTTTCATGACTCTAACCCAAACATGCAGCTCCCTGAGGATGATTCTCAACACTACAAACTCCTCCTCTACTAACCTTAATCAGACAGAGGAGTCGACTCCCAGTCCTAAGAAGTCACCTGCTCTTCCTGAAAAGATTATGGTACCAAGGGAATGGAGACATAGTGCAAACTATCCAAATGACTTCATTGTAGGAAACACATCTGAAAGAATGCAAACCAACACATCCTTGAGGAAACAAGCCTTAGTCGCCCTTGTCTCCCAAATGGAACCAAAGAAAGTTGATAAAGCATTTAAGGAAGATTGCTAGATAAAGGACATGAAAGAAGAGCATGAACAATTTGATTGAAATCAAGTATGGACTTCATTGAAAGACCAGCTAATTGCCCGTCACTGGAACCAAATGGGTCTTTTGAAATAAAATGAACGAAAATGAAAACATTGTCAGAAATAAGGCCAGGTTGGTAGCTCAAGGCTACTCTCAGCAAGAAGGTATAGACCACAATGAAACACTTGCTCCGATAGCAAGGCTAGAATCTATTGCATCCTACTTGCTTATGCCTCATTTTATCGCTTTAAACTCTTTCAAATGGACGTAAAAAGTGCCTTTTTAAAGGGTTCATTAAAGAAAATATTTTTTGTCAAACAACCCCCCAGTTTTGAAGATCCATTCTTTCCAAATCATGTTTTTCAACTATAAAAAGCTCTTTATGGATTTAAACAAGCCCCAAAGGCTTGGTATGAGCATCTTAATAACTTTCTTCTTGAAAATGATTTTAAAAGGAGAAATATTGACACTACTCTTTTTGTCCAAACAATTAATTTGAATTTACTTATTGTTCAAATTTACGTCAATTACATTATTTTTGATAGTCCTAACATTTTTTCGAGAATTTTGCCAAGCTTATGAAAAGAGAATTCGAAATAAGCCTCATGCGTGAGCTTACTTTCTTTCTGGGACTTCAAATCAAACAAACTGACAAAGCCTTCATTTGCCAAAGTAAGTATGCCAAGGAGCTGATCAAATGATTTGGATGAACAATGGAAAAGCCTACATAACTCCAATGAGCCCTTCCACATGCCTCGAATCAGATCAAGAAGGAAAAAGTTTCGATGAAAAGATGTATTGAGGTATGATTGGATCTATTTCTCTATCTTACAGCTAGTCGACCCCATATCATTTTAGTGTGTGCAAATGCGCAAGGTTCTAGTCGACTCCTAAGGAGTCCCATCTGATTGCTATAAAGAGAATAATTCGTTACCTCATCGAAACCACGAATTTAGGCTTATGGTATCCAAACTCTGATACTTTCTCTCTAACTGGCTACTCAGATGTAGACTTTGTAGATGACAAAGTTGATAGAAAAAGCACTAGTGGGTCACGCCAACTATTAGGCAAATCACTCATATCCTTGCAAAGCAAAAAACAGACCTCAGTTGCCCTATTAATGACTACATCAGAAATATGGCCGCAGGAAGTTGTAGCATTCAATTACTTTGGATCATGCATCAAATTGAAGATTTTTGAGTTGATAATAAAAAAAATTTCCTAGTTTCTATGATAATACGAGTGCAATTAATTTGTCCAAATATACTATGCATCACTCTAGAGCTAAATAATTGATATTAAGCATCATTTTATTTGTGATTATTTTGAGAAAGAGGATTTTATTTTAGATTTTGTCAATACTAAAAATTGACTCGTTGATATATTACAAAACCTTTCATGAAGAAAAATTTTCGAATTTGCGAGAAAAATTAAACATTATTCCCTTTCCCCATTAAAATCTTTTTTAAAACTTTCTTTTCCTTTTTTATTATTATTTTTTTTATTTTTTGACGTCTCATAGTCTCATGCATTTATTGCTCATACTTGTTATGATTTTTCTTTCCATTCTCTCTGATCCGCCCTCCACTTATTCCTCATCATTATCTTCTCACTATGCCTCTTCGTCAATCAAACTCTTTGACTTCCCCGTCCCATCATTATCACACGTCCATCCGTGTGAACTCACCCCCTTATATAACCTCCCTCTATCCTTCCAACTTCTCATCTTCTCATCTTCCTCTTTAACCTCTTTCGTCTACCATCTCTCACTCTCTTCTCCATTACCATGACCCATAGCAAACCGATACCCTCTCAGAAAAGTTCAAAGAATAGTTCCTCTCTGGAAATTGATGTTATCTCCTCCAAATCCTCGAAATTTGAGTCCTCCATTTGTATCTCCTCCTGAAAAAGGTGCTCCATTAAAAAGAAAAACCCTAAAAAAACCCTGTTCTTATCTTCCTGATCCTCTCGGTGAAGTTGAAGTTCACAAGTTCTGGGACGCTGCCTCCAAGGCCAAGTTCGTAACTTTCAAGAAGAGGCCAGTAGTTCTTAGCCATGTGGTAGACTTCGTGGTACTCGTGGACTCCCACCGCAAGGTTAGCGCCTTTCTGCGGGCTCAAAAACTCTCTCTACTTTTGAGACTATGTGGGGCTGAATACTACAAAGAGGCGGTCCGAATGTTTTATGCTAATCTCTGTCGGGCTGGAAAAAGAAATGACCTAGAAACCTTCATCCTAGGGGTGCACATTGTTATCAATAGTCGACTCTTCAAGGATATTTTTGGATGTGAGTTCTCTGTTGATGTCCCATACATGAAGGGAAACTGGTCGGACGATTTTAAGGTCTCTTTAGAAGAAGCTAGGGCCTTCTTCTTCGAGGAACCCCTTAGGTCCTCTGACTTTGGGCCCCTTTCTTTATACTTTGAGCATCGTATCCTCGCCTACATTGTTGCCAATACTCTGGTTCCAAGGAAAGGCTCACTCAGCAGCATCTCTAACAGGGATGTCTTCATGATGTACTGTGTTCTGATGAAAACCAGATTAACTAGGCTAAGTGGATCATAAAGTATACACTAGAAACTGCTGAAGATTCCAACCCAACTTCCAGTCTTCCTTACGGTCTGCTTATATCCCAGATGCTGAGTGATTCACAAGTGGATCTCTCCGCCTTTTGGGCCACTAAAGTTTTTTCCACTTATGATTTTTGAACCTTTGCAAGCATGGGATACACTTTGGTCGACAACAACTGGCACAAAAAGAATTCTGTCAAAGTGAAAGTTGAAGCGCCTAAGTCGACTATAATTTTTGAATACTTGGCTGCTATGCTCACAAAGGAGGTAGATGATCTTAGGCGTATTTATACGCCTAATTAGCCAATAGTTCCCATAAATTTGTGACTTCGGAGGATAAATTAATAGAGTCTAGGTGTTTGTGTGTCGTTTTCTCTTATTTTTCTAATATACGACCAAGTGTGCCTGTTGGTTGTCTTTCTAATGGATTTTCCATTGAGTGGAAAGTTCAGGGTTAAATCCAGACTCGAGGGAAGAACACAACTGGAACTTGGAGGATGAAGAGTAGAAGAAACAACTTAAAGATCAAAAAGCCATATGGCAAACCTGGGTACAAGGTCGTGGAAGCTCTAAAATGCAAAAAAGGCACGAAACCCAAGGAGGTGCAACGCAGACCTGTTCAAAAGTGTACAAAATTATCCAAACAACAAATTTAAGTGACAACACAGGAAAACAAGGGGTCCGTGTCGCGGACTCGAGGACCCAACATGTAAAAGTCGAAGATGAGATCTTTATGATTTCTTTATCTTAGACTTTAGATTTTATTATTGTTTTTTCCGCAAGAAGTACTGTAGAGGCAACAGAGAACTATTTTCCACCAATTATTCAGTTAGTTTGATCTTTAGATTTTGGATGTTTTCCGCTTTATTCATGATGTATTCCACGTCTATGAGTGGCCCAGTCTCCACATTCTGGGGTTGTAGCCATAGACTATGTGTAGTTCTTAACTTTTGACATCTATGAATGATTTCTGTCGATCATTCCTATATTATTCATATCTATACTTCAAAGTCTGTCTAACTAGGGAGTAAATTTGTTGTTCACTCTGGATTCGAGAGATGTTGGAGTGGATAGAGCACAATAACATAGGGAGCTTATTCAATACTAGGAAACTATGTTGATTTGTGTAAGGGAGACCTGTGACAACTACCGTTACACCTTGGTTGGTTCATGTATGGAAAGATAGCTTTAATACATTTTTATTGGTCTGTCTATCCCTGCTTAACGATGTAGTTAGGTAGTTAATAACGGTAGGATGGCAGAGGCGTGCAACCTTGTTCAGGTATATTAAACCCCGCGAATCAATAATCAGGAAATTAGACGTAGAGAGATATTGTTAAGAGTAGATAGAGTCGTAACAGTTACAACCCTGGAATTGCATCTTTAATTGATATCTTGTGTGAAAGTTATCTTAGTTTATTAGAAGTTATTTCTTTTACAATTTATTTTCCATAAAACAACAATTCTTTTTTCCAAAAGCACCATAAACGTGATAACTGAGAGAAAGCATGAATAACAATCAAATCCCTTAGGTTTGACAACCCGGCTCCTTAAGTAGGGCCACTGTATTACTTGTGTGACCGCATACACTTGCGTGTGCTAGGGAAGTAACAAGTTTTTGGCGCCGTTGCTGGGGATTTGAAACGAATTGGTTGAGTATTGAAGTTATCTAGTTTTGTGGTGATTGCTACATTTGATCTTAGTGGTGTTTTTGTGCAGGAAAGCGAGCTCTAAACTGGAAGATCAAGACTCTTGTTTTCGTTAGCCAAAGAGGAGAGTAGGATTTTTTTTTGAAACACCGCCAATTGAATTGGTTGAGCTGATCAAGAGGATAATAAGGTGGAGGTTGATCCTACTGCAGAGAACATGACAAACAACAACCCACCCGTACTAGTAGCACCGACTGTTGATGCAGCACCAACACCTAGGCCAGTAACAGACGTAGCAATCCCGAGAACTACAAATGTCATGAGCTGTTTTTTCAAGCTTGAGACTAGTGGCCGGTGGGAGCTCAAACAGAACATGGTCCAGTTGCTACATCTATTGGGCAGTTCGCCGGGCTTCCTCATGAAGATCCGCAAGTCCATCTTTAGAATTTTCTTGAGATTGCTAATACTTTCATTCCTACAAGGGTGAAACGTGACTACACAAGGATGACATTGTTCCCCTTTTCACTGTAGGGGGAAGGCCGGAGGTGGTTACAAATTGAGCCACCGAACTCCATAGCATCATGGGATGATTTGGCCCGAAAGTTTAAATATAGCTAAGTTAAGAAGTAAGATCCTGAGCTTCAAGCAGAGGGTTGGGAAGAATCTATATCAGGCATGGGATAGGTTCAAAACTCTATTGATAAATTGCCCACACCATTGCCAAGCTAACGTGGTATTGGTCTACAGCTTCATTGAAGGGTTGGAACCTAATACCAAGATTCTTCTTGATTCAGCTACAGGTTCAAGCATTGAAAAAGACGTATGATGAATTACATGCTCTTCTAAACAGAATTGCTTAGGGCAATTCGGAATGTAATGGAGGATCCAGCAGACCAACAGTGCAGAAACAAGTTGCGGTCTTGAAGATAGATACTATAACCAGCCTGCAGTCCCAAATGGTAGCGATGCAGAACATGATAATCACGTATTTCAATAACTTGGCATTGGGTCTAAAATTACAGGTTCCATTGTCAGTAGGTCAACAACAAGCCCTCGTGAATATAGTACAACAGCATCCATCGAGTTGGTGTGATATATGTGGGGTGGGATACGGCTGAATCTTGAGGATCTAATCCTGAGGCAGTAAACTTTGTGGGAAATTCTAGCATATGAGGCTATAAATGATTCGGGAACACTTACAACCCTAATTGGATGAACCACCCGAACTTCTCATGGGGTGGCAATCAACAGAATCATGGCTACTGCAGCAAAGACCACAGGGCGAAAATGCATGTCAGAGTCAGTTGGTCGAACAACCTGCAAGACAGGCTAATCCGAGCACCATGACTGATAGTGAGGTGCTGAGACAGATCTTGGCTAATTAGAATAGGCAAGAAGAAGAAATCTAAAGGAACAAACAAGATTTGCTTAACTTAGAAAAGTAGTTGGGCCAGTTGGCCACTTCAATAAATTCAAGGCCTCAAGAGGGCTTGCCAGGAAACGCTGATCCCAACCCAAAACAAGTGAATACTGTCAGCACACAGAGTGGGAGGCCTTTAACGGAATTGATTCCCAAGCAGAAGAACAGGGAGGGGAAAAACACTACACAGGACACTGAGGCTGGAAATCCCAGCCCAACTCCTGACGAGGCCACCCCATTACCAAAACCTCCTCCTCCGTTCCCACAAAAGCTCAAGAAGAAGAAGGAGGATGACTGTTTTCAGAAACTCATCGGGTTGCTGAAACAGGTACAGATTAACTTATCTTTGATTGATGTTTCGCAGGGGATCTCGAAATATGCTAAATATGTCAAGGGCATCATTGCTAACAAGACTAAATGGGCGGAGTATAAGACTATGCCACTGTTAGAGGCATGTAGCTCCAAGCTTCTCAACAAATCACACTTGCCAGCCAAACTCAAAGATCCAGGAAGCTTCACTGTGCAAGTAACCATTGGGAACCATCTGAATGCTAAGGGCTTGCATGATCTTAGGGCTAGCATAAACCTCAGGCCCACGTCTTGTTCTTACGACTATGGCTTGGAAGGTCGAAGCCCATAACTATTGTATTGCAACTAGCCGATCGGTCAGTGGCAAGACCGGGTGATGTGATGGAGGATATCATAGTCCAAGTGGGGTCTCTCATTTTCCCCGTGGACTTCGTCATCCTTGATTTTGAGCCCGAACCGGAGGTCCCATTTATGCTCGGGCGCCCATTCCTAGCCAACAGTAGGGGCGTTGATTGATGTTGCAGTAGGGAGGCTCACTATGCGAGCACATGATAAGGTAGAAATGTTTGATGTATACAAGGCAATGAAGCTACCAGCTGTGTATGAGGATCTGGTAACTATCATAGTGATTGAAACTGCAATGGCTGTGAGCCAAGTTGAGATTGAAGACCCACTAACAAGGGTACTGCTAAATCAAGGGCTAATGGATGATACTGAGGCCCGAGAGGTTGAAAGTGTGCTGAATGCTCACAATGTGAGTATGAAAAAGATGAATGAACCCTTGAATAGGGTGTTGGGACCACTTCCCAAACCCTCAGTGGAAGAAGGTCCTAAGTTGGAGTTGAAGCAACTAACATCATATCTCAGGTATGAATTTCTTGGTGAAAATAATACATAACCTGTAATCTTGTCTGCTTCCTTGACTGCAACTCAGGTAGAAACAGCTGTTTTGTGGTGCTGAAGAAGAGAAAAAGAGCCATGGGAAGACATATTTCAGACATCCATGGCATCAGCCCAACCCTCTGTATGCACAAAATATTCATGTAGGAGGGCCACAAGCCGATGGTTCAACCTCAGAGGATGCTAAACCCCATTATGAAGGAGGTAGTGAAAAATGAGGTTATAAAGTGGTTGGACGCAGGGATCATCTTCCACATATCAGACAGCAAGTGGGTAAGCCCTGTACAGTGTCCCCAAGAAGAGCAGGATGACAGTTATCATCAATAAGAAGAAAACAAGCTGGCTCCAACGAGGTGGTGATGGGGTGGCGAATCTGCATGGAATATAGGAAACTGAATTATGCTAGTAGGAAAGATCATTACCCTGTGCCTTTCATCGACCAGTTGTTGGATAAACTAGCTGAGTAGGAGTACTATTGCTTCTTGGATGGATACTCAGGGTACAACCAAATCATCATTACACCCGAAGACCAGGAAAAGACAACTTTCACTTGCCCATATGGGACATATGCCTTCAAGCGCATGCCCTTTGGGTTGTGCAATGCACCAACCACGTTCCAAAGGTGCATGATGTCGATATTTCATGATATGGTAGAGAACTTTGTGGAGGTGTTCATGGATGATTTCTCTGTCTTCGGGGAATTGTTAGAGAGCTACTTGCAGAATTTGGAGAGAGTGCTAGCTAGATGCGAGGAGACTAACCTCGTTCTTAACTGGAAGAAATGTCACTTCCTAGTAAAGAAGGGGATAGTTTTGGGCCAGAAAGTGTCCAAGAAGGGGTTGGAAGTAGACAGAGCAAAGATAGAGGTGATCGACAAGCTGCTACCACCGGTGTCTATCAAGGGAGTCTGGAGCTTTCTGGGATATGCGGGGTTCTACCGCATGTTTATTAAAGACTTCTCAAAGATTGCGAAGCTGTTGTGTGTCCTGTTAGAAAAAGAGGTATCGTTTCACTTTGATGAATCTTGTTGCAGGCGTTCGAAACACTAAATAAGAAGTTAGTGGAGGCTCCTATCTTAGTAGCACCTGATTGGGGTATCCCATTTGAGCTAATGTGTGACACCATAGAACAGTGGGGGTGGTACTAGGGCAACGCAGAGATAAAGTCTTTCACTCATATACTATGCCAGCAAGACCTTGGATGCAACACAGAGCAACTATACAGTTACTGAGAAGGAAATGCTAGCACTAGTGTATGCCTTTGATAAATTTAGGGCTTATGTAGTGGGGACCCAAGTGGTGGTGTTCACAAACCACGCATAAGTGAAGTATTTGTTCAACAAAAAGGATACAAAGCCGTGCTTGATTAGACAGATCTTATTGCTCCAAGTTTGACAGTGAGATCAAGGATCGGAAGGGGAGTGAGAACCAAGTTGCTGATCATTTATCCCGTCTGGAGACTGATGCTCTCAGAGGTGAGCAACTACAAATTAGAGAAGAATTTCCGAACGAGCAACTATTAGCCATCGAGGTGGAACAATTACCATGGTATGTTGATATTGTAAATTACTTGGTAAGTGGTGTGTTCCCACTCGATGCAACCTATCAACAGAAGAAGAGGCTGGCCCACGATGCAAAGGCATATGTCTGGGATGAGACATACCTATTCAAGCAAGGAGATGACCGTATGGTAAGTAGGTGTGCTCCAGATGTAGAGATGCAGCAGATTCTAGATAAATTCCATGCCCTTCCATATGGGGGCCATCATGTTGGTGACCGGACAATGCACAAGGTATTACAATCTAGTTTCTTCTGGCCCACCCTATTCAAATATGCTGTTCAATTCTCTGGGGCCTGTGACGCTTGCCAGAAGACAGGTGTTATATCCAAGAGGTATGAGATGCCCTTAAACAATATTCTAGAAGTGGAGATCTTTGACGTTTGGGGCATTGATTTCATGGGGCCATTCCCACCATCATTCATTTGCCGCTATATTCTAGTAGCTGTGGACTACATTTCCAAATGGGTAGAAGCAACAGCCCTTCCAACCAATGATGCGAAGGGGGTAAACAAGTTCCTCAGAAAGAACATCTGCACATGGTTTGGTACTCCAAGGGCCATTATCAACGATGGCGGTTCCTATTTTTTAAACCAAATAGTGAATAACTTGCTAGCAAAGTATGGGATAAGGCATAAGGTGGCCACAACATACCACCCGCAAACAAGCGGGCAGGTGAAGGTGTCCAATAGGGAGGTGAAATAGATATTACAGAAGAACGTGAATGCCATCCGAAAAGATTGGGCAGAAAAGCTGGATGAAGATTATGGGCATATCGAACTGCATACAAGACCCCAATAAGTACCTCTCCTTATAGGCTGGTATGTGGAAAGATCTGTCATTTGCCCGTAGAACTCAAGCATCAGGTGTATTGGGCGATTAAGAAGCTAAATCTTGGCCCGGAGCTTGCTGGAAGGAAGAGACTGGAGAAATTGGAGGAGTTGGATGAATTCCGGCTCCAACCTTATAAGAATCGTAAGCTCTACAAGGAGCAAACAAAGAAGTGACACGATCGGCACATAATCTAGTGGAACTTTGAGCCACGCCCAACTGGTATTGCTATTCAACTCACGTCTTAAATTGTTTCTAGGGAAATTGAGGTCCAACTGGCATAGACCCTATGTGGTCGTAGCAACCACACCTCATGGAGTAGTGGAGCTAAAGGACGTGACCACGAACCAAACCTTTTTGGTGAATGGTCAACGGGTCAAGCACTACTATAGTGTGGACGCAAATCAAACAATGGAGGCCATTGAGTTGGCCAAGGATGAATGAGCATAACAAGAGTCATGTCATGACATTAAATTAGGTGTTGTACCTGTGGTGAGGTAACGTAGGTGTGTTTCTTTTTCCTAAAAAGAATCCAAAAACTAGAAAATCAGATCCTATATAACAAGTGTGAAAAATTTGCACAAGTATAGGTCCGCGATGCCTCTGTGTCGCGAATCCTGCACATTCTTTTATGGAAATTTTTCTGTACTCAATTTCCTACGATTCATTGGGAATTCTTTTATTATTCTTGGTCTAATACAATATTTTTAGTATTTTGAAGCATGTCCAGGTGTTCGAGAAATTTTTGTTGGTCCGGAGCTAAAAATTAGAACTTCATTGATGCTCAAAATAGTAAGCATACACGATGGTTTTGCGATGCTGACCCATCGCGAATGCCTACTGCTTCTGCACCCAGGTGAAAATGTTAATAAGTGTGGGTCTGCATTGCCTCCGCATCATGGAGCAACCACGGATGCACATTGTTTCTGCAGCCATGTACGTGAATTTCTTTAAGTGTCCCTTCGTGTTACCTTCGCATCGCGGAGCCGATGTGAAGGCTTACTGTTTCTGCAGCCACGAATAAATTACTTTAGGTACATGTTCGCGTTCACTCCGCAATGCGGAGGGAACGCGGTAATGTTTTAAATTTTCTGGATTGCAGACGTGGCCCACACCTTCAATACCCCCAAAACCTTTTTTCGTTTTCCTTCTTACCCTTTTATTACGTAACCCCATCCATAACCTTATTTCTCCACATTTTCTCTCTTACTTTTCCCTTTTTCTCCCTAAAATTCGAATCCATTCGCGTCATACACCCATTGGGTCACAATTTGCAGAGCACAATGCACACTTTACAGGCAAGGTGAGTTCTCTTAACTCCAATTTCACGTGATTTTAAGTGCGTAATGGCAGAATTTTTCCCATTGTCATGTGAAATGGCAAGTGGGCGAAGTGTTCTCCTTGTTCTTTGGTGGTTGATGCATGTGGGTGGGTATGGTGTGAGTCTAAGCATTCGGGGGGATATGTTTGGTATATGATTTGTGGGGTGCAAACCCTAGGTCAAATTTGCACCCAAAGTTAGGAAAACGTTTGGGGGGTTATGTGCTCTTTCCCTTGCCTTATGTTCAAATGGTTGTGTATATGTTGGATTGTGTCAAAATATTTGAGTGCGGGGTTGAGGTCATACACTGTGATGAGGAGTTGTTCTGGTAACTATCGAAATAGGGGATGATTGGGGGTCTTTGGGGGATTATGTTCTCGTGATGGGCTAGTCAGGGATGTTTTACTCCATATATTGCTAGTTTTCATATTGGGGTTTGTATACACTGTTTTGGAGGGAAGGTGAATTCATATCTATTCATGGATGCATGCTCATGTTCTTCCCATGCTTTTGGGCTTAATTTTTTGTGTTTATGTGGATTGATATTGTAGTTTAAGTGTGGGGTTGAATGCATCACCTTGGGGGGTTGACTGGGCTGTAGAATCGTCGGGGAGGTGTTGAAGTTGTGAAAACTATGTATCTCGTATGACTTGGGGAAGTCTGAGTACCCTCGCCACATGAGCATGAGTTTAAGTGTGGGGTCTTGAGTTTTGAAGTAAGAAATAACTTTGCACGTTTATTTTGCAGGTAAGATGCCTTCAAGTGCATGCCGAGGCGGATCGTCAAGTAGGCCCAGAGCCATCACCATAAGGAAACAACCAAGAGATATTCCGAATGTTCCCAAGGACACTAAGAGGGGTTAAAAACCTCAATACGGGGCCAATGCTATAAACCGAGAGGGAATGGGGTGGTACCAGTCCTATGATGACACAAAGTACTATCCCGATGTCCCTATTGAAGTAGAGTCCCTTCGGGACGAGTACCCCAAATCCTAAACCATTGCAATCAATTGGGTTTGGGGTTCTTGTTCCCACCACCTATGCCTTACAATCTCAACTTGGTGAGGGAATTCTACGCCAATATGAGCGAAGAAACGAGGTCTCAAATGGTGGTTTTTGTGGCATGGAGGTCAACGTTTCACCGCTGGTGATCAACCGGATCTTGGGCACCCCTGAAAATGTCTTAGTAGGAGTGTTCAACGAGTTGTGCCTTCGCCCTCCCTATCAAGACATCAGACACACTATTTCTGGGCATAGGTCCACAGCGAGATGGGTTTGACATGCTGAGCGGGGCTATCACCTCTCTTTTCCTTTTGCTCACATGTTCAGAGAGGCTAGAGTCATGGTGAATATCGTGATGCACTCTTTCTTTCCAAGGCAACACTTTACCAATATGACGAGAAATAGAGTGGGCCTCACATATACAATCATGAGGGCTATGTAGTTAAACTATGGGGCAATCTTCAGATTAGCGATGCAGAAGGCCAAGACCCATAAGGGTAGCTAGTATGCCTTTAGGGGCCTTATTACTGTCTTGTGTCGTGCTGCAGGACACAAGACAGACTATTGCCTGGTCATTCAGGCCCCCTATGTTGCCACGAACATTAAGGGGCTTGACGTGCACATGAGCCTAGTCCTGACTACAGGAGAGCAGGCCTACTGGGATGAGTTGATTATGGGTCGCATATACTTCCTAGAGATGCTGAGACACCGGAATGGCAGCCGGCTTTCCATGAGAGAGGAATTACAGAAGGTTGAGGTGGAATACCCACTAAATGATCATGCTAAAGACTATGTGTAGTTCTTAACTTTTGACATCTATGGATGATTTCTTTAAGTTATTCCTATGTTATTTATATCTATACTTCAAAGTCTGGCCAACTAGGGAGTAAATTTTTTGTTTCACTCTGAATTCGAGAGATGTTGGAGCGAATAGAACACAATAGCATAGGGAGCTTATTCAATACTAGGAAACTAGGTTGATTCATGTAAAATTACCCTTACACCTTGCTTGGTTCATATACAGGAAGATAGCTTTAATAATTTTTATTGGTATGTCTATCCCCGCTCAACGATGTAGTTAGGCAGTTAATAACAGTAGGTCAGCAGAGGTGTGCAATCCTGTTCAGGTATATTAAACCCCATGAATTAATAATCAGGAAACCAGACGTAGAGAGATATAGTTAAGACTAGACAGAGTCGTAACGGTTACAACCCTGGAATTGCATATTTAATTAATATCTTGTGTAAAAGTCATCTTAGTTTATTAGAAGTTATTTCTTTTGTAATTTATTTTCCATAAAACAACAATTCTTTATTTTAAAAGCACCATAAATGTGAGAACTGAGAGAAAGCACGAGTTACAATCAATTCCCTTGGGTTCGACAACCCGACTCCTTAAGTTAGGCCACTATATTACTTGTGAGACCACGTACACTTGCGTGTTCTAGGGAAACAACAATAGACAACATTAAGGCTTCACTCCTCTCTCTAACCAACTCAATGCAGGACATGTAGAAACTTTGGCCAAGATTCTACAGCTCAGCAAGGACTCAAGCACGGATTAGGGGAAGGTGCAGATGGAGGTGGAAGACCTAAAGAAAGAGGGTGTGTGGTCGGTGAACAAGCTCATCAAGCAAGTCAACTCTCTGAGTTCAAGAGTTAACTCGTCCAATACTGAACTTACTGTCTCCATTCAGAATGCCTACTCTGCCTTCTCTAAGGACTCTGAGAAGTCCTATGACTTTTTGTCGCAACATGCTCAATACCCTAAAGTATTTCGTGGGTCGTCACTAATACTCTCCCACCTGCTAAGACAATTTTTTTGGCTTTATAGTATTAGTGTTATCTATTACTCCGTACTTCTTCTCCTCTTGAGACTTTTTTTTTGTCGTTATACTTGCACTGTTATCTCCATTCTGATTCCGTCAAAGGGGAGGAAAACTGTTTGCTGTTATATTTCAATTATTTTAATTCTATAAGTGTGTTGCCTATGCCACACTGTCTATATTGCAAGCACTATATTTTTTGGATTGCTATGCTATGTCTAAGAAAACAGGTACAAAGACATAAGAAGATGACTAAGTCAACCAGGACTCACAAAGACATGGGAGCCTCCTTAGAATCCCTAGCAAGGAAGTTCCCATATAGCAGCCCTAATTGTCATCATCAAAAAGGGGGAGATTGTTAGCATTTAATCAATTTTGAGTATTTCATTTGTAGGACAATTAAAAAGGAAAGGAAAGAAAGACCCAACTTTAAAGGAAATAAAGACAATCACATACCTTAGTGGAAGGTGAGCACATACTAATGGAAAGAGATTCAATTTAGAACAAGAAGATTATATTGAAGTATCACTAAAGGAAACAAAATCAATCAAGAGATGATTGATAAGCTGAAAAAGGAAAAGACATTTAAATCAAGAGATGATTGAAGAACTGAAGAAGGAAAGACATCCAATCCAGATGGATGTATCCCCAATCAAGGATTCCTCTTTCATCCTTGATTGGAAGAATTTCCTTGGGTCATGTAATCACCAATGACTAGTTTTCATTGGAAGCCTACTATATTAGCCCTCTTTCTAGACATAGTAGTTTTATACTTTTGAGAAAATAATCTAGGCTGAAAGCTCTAATATTCTATGCTACAAAGCATTGTACTCCTGTGTATAAACAATTTTGTAAAGAAAGAGAGAAAAAGAGTGAGATTTTCTAGACTAAGCTTTCTTGAGAGGAGTTGAAAAAATTTCTGATGTGTGCATCAGATTGAAAGAGAAATAGTTTGTAAACACCCTTTCACTTGAACCTTAAAGGAACCCTACTGACCCAAGGGGACTGGACTAGGCACCGCATTGGTGATCCAAACCAGTATACATCACTGCGTCTCTTCTACTTTCTGCCTTAATTTTTAAGTTGCTTGCTAAGTTGACTACTTTTCAAACTCAGTCAACTACCGAATAAATTTCAATTCACCCCCTGCCTCTTGACTATCAGTCCATAGCATCAACCACAAGTTCAGAAAATACTCAGTACATAAGGAAGAAAGACGGGGAGGGTACCCCATTTCTCGTAAATGAGAGCCTTTTATTTTGTTCAGGTGCTTTTGGGAGGACGTTTCGATTCATTTTTAGGAACATGATATCTTTTGAATGTTTTTACGATATGAACTCAGAGATGATGGAGCTTTTACGATTTGAGTCCAAAAACAATGTCATTTGGCAATTTGAGTTCAAAGACTACACCAGAAGGCGGGAGCTTTTTCGATTTGAAGTCCGAAAAATGCATTGTTTGATGATTTGAGTTTGGTTACTGCATCGCGTAAGTTGGACGATGCCAACTATTTAAGTTGAACGACATGTTAGCAACTAAGAAGATCAGAAAAATTAGGGAAAAAAATGCTTGATATTTATAACTAACACTCTATCTAAATGCTGCTAAAAGTTTTACAACTTTTAATTCAATGATGCTACCTCAATGTAAATAATTTTGCAGCAATATTATAAAGAAAATTTATCATCACTAAATATATCTTTTGTTATAGCAATTCTCTTCAACGTGACTCAAAATAGAATTTTTTGAAATTCTGTTTAAATGAATATATGCTACAAATTTATGTGTTACATATATTTCAGCTTCACATGGATCTTTCAAGTGTTTGAATTAAATACATAAAAATTATCTCCTTGGCTATATTAAAAAGAAAAAATATCACCATAAATGCTTATATAATAACTTGATAAATTTATCAAGCTATTATCTCATCCTCCTTGCATTCCCTATATTTGATTTCAGCCTTATTCGATCCATCTTCGTGAATTACGTCACAACATTCACATCTATCAATCTGGAAAAAAATAAAATATATATTAAAAAATACAATAGTTAGAGTATAAGTTTTTGTATTTTTCATAGAACAAGATTTTAGACACCAAAATTTTGTAGGACTCATTTCATTTAGGGTTTCTTGGAATTTACTTTATCCTAAACCTTAATTCTCAAATATCCCATAAATTCTGGGGTATTCATAAATAGATCAAAATATGCCAGAATCTTGAAGATCCACACAAATCCTTTAATGGAAATCAAGTTCATATTGCCCTAGTCAGAGAAATACACCACTAACGGTTCTTCAATCACAGCGAAATCTTATAAATGAAGAATCGAGAGAGTAACAAATTTGTACTCATATTATTTATCAATAAAATTATGTTTCTTCATATTTTATTTGTATTAATTTATCTTTTCATCACATTAAAATTTGTTGCAAATAAAGATTTTTTTATTTGTCAAACTAAAGTATTTTGGAAGAGGTAGAATATAGTTTGGAGATTCCCTAAAGACAACATTCTTAAATCTTCATTGATAGCGCGTAACATTATGATTGGTTGACTTCCAATTAATGCTAAATGTTTGTGCACAAAAGAGGAAGTTATGCCTACTAAAAGAAAGCTTAGTCCTTTACACGATGTATACACTCCTTATTTTATGAATTATATATATAGGGTATACCGAATTCCACCTTTTAAGATAATTGATTTTAGAATTTACTAAAAAAAGTATGTGGGAAAAATAGAAGAGATGAATCTTAGCTAATTTTATTATATGAAAACAAGCAAAAACTTCTATATTTGACACACCTGGTAACACTACAATAAATAAATAATTTTGGATTTTTGTGATAATTATTTATAATCAACACTTTATATAAATACTTATAAAAGTTTTAATGGTTTTGAATGTAACGATATTAACTCAATTATTTTTAAATATTTTTTCGATAATAAGTATTGCCGCCAACCGGAAAAATTTGTAAATTTATTGTTATTAAAAGTCTTTTTTATTATTGTAGTGTAAATTACTTGTGATCAACTAATGGGTCCAACCAAATAAAAACTAATGTGTCAGTTAATCAGGACACAATTTAGTTGCAATTTATTAGTTTTATTCAACTTATAGCTGTTCACCTAGAATTAGTCGAAAAAAATTAATCTATAAGCAATCCACTTAATTAAAAAAACTCATGACATTATTGCAGAAGAAAACATACAAAAAATAATATAAAGCTTAGATGCCCAAATGGGATCAGAGAATATTTTAAAAGGGTCAAGTTGGTCAATTTTAGAATATCTTTTTATCTATAAATAGAAATCTCAGCAAAATTGTTTACTTATTGATTCATTATAGAAGAAACCTTTTTGTTGTCAACCATATGTATATGTTGAGTAAATCTCAATTAATCTCTTTAGTTAACTCATAGAAATTGATGAAAGAAAAAATACCTCAGTACGTTTAGTTGCTGATGAGTAGACATGAATTTCTGATACATATTCTGCAGAGTGATTTCCAGTATACGAACAATTTCCGATCCCTCGAGGCCATGCTCTAGAATAGGTAGTAAGAATTTCATTTCTTGGAGTTCTCTCAATAGATTTGAAGAAAAATACATGAGGAGCCTCACAAGGATCCCAAGAAGGTCTCCTAGTATCAAACATATAATGTGGTGGCCTAGGACTTCTTGCCCATGTCTTAAATGTTTCAATTGGATTTTGTAACCAACTTCTTGGCATAATTTTCTCATAAATGTGTGCTGAATATCCCCAAGAAACTGAAAAGGTCCAACTAGTAGACCTTTTGTGACAAATTGTTTGTTGTAACATTCGCGATTGATCATAATTTGCAGCATTTAAGAGATGATATCCTGATTGTGCACGATCCATAGAGGGAAAAATTGGGTCAACCATGTCAAAATGATGAAGTGACATTAATAGAGACTTTGGATGAGATGATAAAAATCCTGATAGGTCACCACGTAAATCAATCTGCCAATCAAATTTCAAAGAACTAATATTGATTAAAAAACTGTATCGATATTTCAATCATTCTAATAGAAAATCAAATTAAACCAAACAAACTCAAACTATACTCAATGCATAATCTATGCCTCTATGCTAGGTAAAATTCTAGACATTACCTGATGGACACCAAGAAGAGGAGAAAGATTGGCACCAATGTCAGCAATGCAAGTCATTGTTGTTCTATCAGCAGCATTCAAATGAGCATATCTTTTTAAGCAAGGCATTATATCTCTTGCCAATGCTTTAGCCAAAGGATAACTCAATATGAATCCAGCTCCACCAAAACCTTGATTAAATGAATACCAATAATTCGATAATATAAATTCCGAATGTCCTCCGAAATAATAATACTTTGTATGATCATATTGTGCAAGAATTTCGACCATATTATCCAAGAAAAATATGGAATCATCGTCTCCCATAACTAGCCATCTTACACCTTCATGTGCCTCTCTAAACGTCTCCATTATCCCATGAACCAACCTTAGAACCGTTGCATCGACATGTTTGGTCTCATTAACAAGTTTTGGAACATCATCAGATATTTTATAAGGAGGTGAATTTGATGACCACGGGAGAAGATCACCTTTTGGAGGAACATCTAGTAAAAGATATCCTTTTGTGACATTTGGTCTCCACCATGATTCTATGTATGATTTTCTATGGTGCCATGCTTTTTCAGAACCTAAAAGACCAAAAAGAAGGTGGCTGATGTTAGTGGCACTTTTGGATTGTGCAACATTTGATGATGAACTTGGTTGAAAATTATAAGAAGGTAAAGTTGTGAATTTTAATGAAGACAAAAGATCAGATGATGGACATCCAGAGTCGTTGAAAACTATAATGGTGGTTACATATAAGAGTAGACCACAAATTAGCACTGTTTTGCAAATGCCAAGGACATTATAGTTGTCAAGTTTAGACATGTTTGAGAGAATATTTAGTAGAGAGAATTCTATAGAATGGAAAGAAATGAACCAATGATTATTCTTATAGTATGAGTTATTTTCCCTTTTCAAGGTTTTAAGGGAAGAGTCCTCTCCCCACCCCCACCCCACCCCACCCCCTAACCAACACACAATACAAAAACTTTTATTCACTTGGAAGTTAACAATGATTTGTATGTCCTAACATAATTTGCCACTTTTGCTTTGTACAAATTCTTTGACTAATTAAAATTTTGTTTTTTTTCCTAAACATGGTTTGACTTTAATTTCGAAAGCCAAACTTTTGTATCTTTCATCCCACTTTTCTTAGTATGTGTGACATGGTTAACTTAATTATACATAGTGGTAGTGTAAAGAAATTTTACGCATCAAATATATTATATAACTTGTTATAACAAGTTAGTGCTATTTTATTATGATAATTAGTTAGTTCCACTGAAGAATATTGATAATTATCTTTTATATGATCTGATAGTGTGTCTTTGTGTATAGGAATACTAGTTATTTATATTTAATTTTATTGATTTATCTTTGAAATGATTATTTAGCTGAACATGGTACTTCAAAAATTGTCTAACTTTAAAATAATTTAAGAGTGAAAAATGAAGTCAGCTTATACTTTTTCTCATCAAGATATTCTATGTAAAGGTTGCTTCATGGAGTCTCAACTCATGTGCTATAATCTTTAAATTACAAAAAGTCTACTATCTCTTTGAGTTCACCACAAGGAAATTTTTAGGAATTGAATCTCTAAGTTATCTTCCAAATCCTATTCATAAAATAATATTTTTATATAGCTTCAAAATGACTAATTCTTGAAATTTAGTTAATCCTAAGTTCTTTTTCAAGACTCATTGTTATGATTTTGATCCCATTTGATTGTTTTCCTTATTCTTAAAGGTAATTTTAATTTATGATGAGATGAATGTTATTTTCACCAATTTGTAAATATTTTAAATCGATAAAAATAACAAAAAGTTGGTCAATATGTATATGATATGAATAGTTGATTTTGTAGTCATTTATTGTTACTTTTCTTGATTGGAGCTAGATCAAGTATTTGAAAATTTTAGTTTAGAATTCTATTCTTTTATTTGAATGGTAGTAAATCAATAAATTTATATATTTAATAAATTTCTTATGATTAATATATTATTTACTGTGAGTAACGTTTTAAGAATAAAACGGTATTTCTGGATTACCCTCGTCATCAAGCAAACTAGTGTCCTCACCAGCAGCTTATATTTCTTTAATTGAGCATGAATTTACACTAATTTTTTGGGAAGCTGCAAGGAAATCTTAATATACACATACCCAGTGGAGATGCATGTTACTCATTATAAATTCATTCTCTAGGTTTTCTGCTCCAAGGTCAGATGAAGCAAGAGGAAATGAAAGATCCAACAGTGAGAGAATCGGTTTAGGAGCAGCCTGAGAACAAACAGAGGATTCGAAA